>JAUPFT010000022.1:13288102-13503102 GCA_036936625.1 Parnassius smintheus behrii
TTTATTGAGACGCACTATCTATAGTCGCCATAGACGAAATCAGCACGGAGTTTACTAAGCATATACATATTTTTCTGCAAATTATGTAAAATTACATAATCTGATGAAAAACTGCGGTTGCCACCCTTCAAGCTCGGCAGGTATGGAAATTATCGCCTGTATTTAACAATCGACAGGGGAGACTTATATATACGTATACGACGTATTTTCGATAGCTTGTATTGAATGAATAAACATAGTACGAGTATACCGTTTATATTGACAGGAATTGGTTAAATGAAATAATTACGTGTTTTATTAAATCTCTCGTTGATATTGTCAGTGGTGAGTACTGTGGTTAATAATTAATGTGTCATTTAGAGTTTTACTAGAGCCTGTAAACTTAACTGAAATTTTGATAATAACCACTAAAATTGGTATCTCATATTCTGCGTATATGTTATTTCTATTTTGTTTTGCGACCCATCCCAACGTACAGGATATGTTAATGTGGCATTATTAAGATTTAAAATGATCCGAGACTTTTATTTAATAAATTTTTTTACAGTTTTTAAAAAAATTCGGATAAAATATAGCCCTCCCTCCTGAAATGATTATATATATGTTAGAAAGATCGATTAAAATAGCAAATTCAGTACCTTAGTTATTAGGTACCTGATATCTTAGTGCAAATGTCTACTGCAGCTCAAGGAAATTACCAACCTAGTTCTGTGAGTATTCTGTGAGAGCGAGGTTCTTTTCCGGTCTAGCCGATCGGTTTGGCCATTCCCAAGATTAGCCCGGACAGATAGAGACATTGATGTTGTAATGACATGCGAATAACCCCCTGAGCTAAACATAAGCCAGTCATTTTAATATTACAGACAGACAATTTTATTTTACTGACGAGTAGTAGACTAGATGCACTCACGATTTCGTTCGCGGGTCATTAGTACTTATGATGTTGTTGTGATAGATAAAGATTTATTTGTACTTTTACTTGCGGAGACCCTTTTTTTGATTAAAAAATTTAGTTGGTCAATCACGCACACTAACAAACAAACCAAGAAACGAATTAGGCAAACTATAAGCTTGTCATATTGACGCATTATCATATTTATTTAAGTAAATAAAAACATTATCATATTTATTTATTTAAGTAAATAAATATGATAATGATAGATTATATGCTGCAAAATCTAATCTCATCATTCATCATTATTACAGCCTTCACAAGTCCACAGCTGAACGTAGGCCTCGCCCTAAGCACGCCACAAAGTGCGGTTCTGAGCAAACTTCATCCGTCGTCTCTCCATCTAGAGGGTTCGTTGCCGTATACTTCGCCTACCACTACGAGTCTGCCACTCGAGAACCTTTCTTTTCCATAGGTTCAAGAAATTTTCAGTTTCAGTCAGGAGGTGGGATTCGGTAGTGTTTTACCGTGACCTCGATAGTACGTAAAGCCGTTGGTATGGCGCACTACTTAGGCACTATAATCTCGCCCTACGCGGATGGTTAGTCTCCGCTACGAATGGCCGCCGTGACTGAAATTCGGTCTGGAGGACATTGTGTCTGAAAAATTGGGCTATGTGTTGATAGATGAGTTTTGTATATATATATATATATATATATATATATATATATATATATATATATATATATATATATATATATATAAATAGATGAAAATAACCTAGAGAATAGCCGATCTGTTCAACAATCTCTTAAACCTCTATGTACATTCACTGTGTGTTTTCCCTATGTATTTTACCACGGTTTATTAAGTCACTTTCTTGTTTGTCGTTCCGGGTGGAATCTTGCAACTCAAATTCCGGGCACTTCCCGAATAGCTAAATCCGAATCCGAAATTTAGAAAATAGCTCAGAAATCAGATGATAATGTAGGAAAATAACGTGGTACATAAATTTTAGGTACAAAATAAAAAAAAACACTTGTATTGTATTTTTGGTCTTAAAAAATTAATTATTATTATTTAAAAACATACAAAGGCATTAAAAATATAAATACGTTTAATTATCATAAATTGCGGGTTATACATCTAACGGGAAGCACTACAAAAGGAAACCCTGAGTAAGCGTTTTCTTTGTAAATGTTCTCCCAGTTAGAAAATGGATAGTGAAATCTTAGCAATGCCTTTTCTAAAGGAACAGTTACATTAATGAGACTACTATTTCCCCACAATTTCGTCTCAGAAAACGTTTTTAGAGGAAAACTTGGGCGCAGAAAATAGAAATGTTGAGATATTTTGCTTTTAGTTAAAAGCTAAGTAAAAAGGCACAGTAGTGGAGTATCTAAGCGTTTGCCTTATTTGAGGCTACTGCTTCAAATTCCACGTGAAATAAGTATTAATGACTTGTAAGTTATATTGTTCTGGGTGGTCGTCCATGCGTAATTTTTTTTGATTATTACAAGCAAGTGCTTGAATTTGATTGATACTACTGTGGGATTGACTCCGCACTAGTATCGTTTTTTAAATAAATAGGTAAGTAATTCTTTACCATTCAATTTCAAATAATTTAACTTTTAATTAAAAAATAATAACTTCAAAAGGAAAGAAGGAAAAATCTATATTTTATTCTATCTATTTACTACCGTAGGTATGGATTCCTTTTTTAAATTTATATGTGGTCATACGTTTCTACCCCCTGCGGTATAGTGCCAAGAACGGTAGCTGTGCTACCTTTTTTTAAAAAAGTTTGTAGAACTTAGAATTTGGGCGATAAAAAAACCAACCCTTTTGCTTTTTATCATTTCTCAGACATGCAGGTTTCTTCACGATGTTTTCCTACGCCGCCGAGCACTTGGTAAATAAGCACTTAAAATTGTAATGAATAATTTTAATGGTGCCGGTAGGGATTGAACTCAGATTGTTCGCACAATGTGAAATTTACAGCGAGCGCTAAACTTTTTAGATACCACGGCTCTAAATTTAATAATATACTTAAGGCTTTATTGTTGTTTATCATTAGCCACGCAAATATTTATTCACTACGGTACCCGAACCCAAAGCCTACTCCGACTCCGTCAGTCAGTAAATAGTGTAATGAAATATTAGCAATATAACATACTTTCAACATTACATTATAATACCATTCTGTAGCTTATTATGGTTGTAGCCCAATTGAATCAGTTTGACCAGGGAACGATCGCGTTCTAACATAATACTAGTGTCAAATAACAGCTAAACAGTGCTGTATTTCGTATGGCGAGCGTAGAGATCGGAGACTTTTTTTACAGGAAACAAGTCATTCTATATTAGCCCTTAGGGGTGACAACACATCTGCATTTTTATTCCTAATCAAAGATAGATATAAATGTGGCCATATCATCCACTTATAATCATGTGGACGGCGTGCTCCGTTGTCACCTTTATTATATAAAAACAAAATCTAGACCAAATACTAAACCAAGGATCATCTGCTATAATTTATAAGTATTTTAAGAAAAGCATGTTCCTTACTTTTTGTTGATATTGAAAAAAACTCCTTATGAAGGTTTTTACATGCTCGTAGTAAGAGCCATCTTCTTTGAAATTTATGGTAATGACTATGCGTTTACTGAGACTTCTAAACAGGACGCCTTTGTATTTGCAAGTCTGTCAACTTATAAATATTCATGTGTCTTGGCTTCGGTCTTACATCGGATATTTTCCTAACGGTTAATGGTGGTTTATTCAAATAAAAAAAAAAAAACTTTTGGTAAGACAAAATGTGCATGCCTTAAGCGGTCATGTTATATGTAAATTTTTTTAAGTATTTTAAATACACACAAGTTATCACTAATAACCTTATCTTCGTAGTTCGAATTGATTTTTTTTTCGTTTAAAAACGTTAGCGCGCCCCATTTTTCAACATTGCGCTCCTCGGTACGTTCCTAGTTTTCCTTAAAAATAATTCGCCAATGTCCGGAGATAAGGTAACTCTCTAAGGTAACTCATCATAACTAACAAAACGTGCCCAAACTTAGCACACTTATTACTATTACTACGCATCGAGGAGTTCCAGTTACATTTACGAAGTATACATTCAGGTCACTCTGTCAATTCGGGGGTAAGGTCTCATCATAACTAACATAACGAGCACAAACTCAGCACATCTATTTGAACTCGTAGAGAATATCCAGTAGCTGATATCAAAGTACACCTTAAGGTCACCCCATAAAGTCCAAGACGTATAAGTATATTTTTAGCGAAAAAATACATTCTAGTAAAAATCTGTGATTATAAACATAATAATAATATCTTACCTTGGTGACGTATGTATCAAATTTGTTTTATGGTGAGTGTCGTGAAGCAGATACCCTTTTTACTGGAAACGAGGCATTCCATCTTAATCCTAATCACCCTATGCATATGCATCGTAAATCTGAATCGAGGATAAATGTAGATGTCTATGAGCCATAGCAACCACTTACCATCAGGTGGAATGTGTGTCCGTTGGTCACTCTTATTCTATTATATTTTAAAGTTTTTTAAATAATATTTTTTGGTAATTGTTTTAATATATTTGTTTTTTTGAAATTAAAATTTGAAATTGAATTGTAGATATTGGATGGGAATTACAATTTCAAAAAAAATTGTAAAATATCAGTGCCATAGGCTTTTTTCCGTTCACCTGTTACACCCTATTTTTTGCAGACGGTAAAAAATTACCAGTATATAAAATTATAATATAAAAATAACACACTCCTTATCTTAAGCCCTTTACGGTTGTAGTTATCTATATTGGATACTAGCTACCCGCCCCGACTCGTCTGGTTAAGATCTATTAATATGGCGTTATTTAGATTAGAACATTTGTTTTAATAAATTTTTGTTTTCTTTTTTTAAATCTTTAAGTATTTCGTATAAATGTAGCCTCCCTATTGGCGATGATCTTTATCTATTTGTAAACTTTTATCACAATCGATTCAGCCATTGCTAAGATCAAGCCGGACAGAAAGTTAGACATTATTTTTTATATGGTTATGAATGTCTTAATAGCTTGAAAATAATCTTGCTTAATAGTAGCAAGCTTTTTTTTAATATCACAGACAGAGATATAAATTTTATTTATATCTTTATATAGGGTAGAATCTTTTACGTTGATATGGTATGACGAATTCTCTAACGTCGCTCCGGCACGGTTAACTACTTGGATAATATAATACAGAGGATAATCGTTATCCTCATAAACAGAAAACCCTTGTTTAAAATAAGGAGACCCTTGCAAAACTTTAGTAAATTCTTCCATAAGTTCCAGACGTAATGGTCAATGGAAAATGTAATAAGGTCTTTTATTACTTTTGCTCATTTTAATCGTAACACTAACCGTTGTTTATTACGAGCTATGTTTTTCTTTTAAAAGAATGGTTCTAAAGTATTTTTAAAATCATCATCATAACCATCATCATCATCATCACAAACCACAAGTCTACTGCTGAAAATTTGCTTCCGTCAAATATTGCCTCAAGGAAATCTCCCTTGAAGAATATTTGCTACAATTACTACACTTGTCAGGTGTGACAGTAATTAGTATTTGTTATTAGGGAAATACTGCTGGACATTTCCTGTTTAAGTTTCCCTCTATTACCTCTTACAACATTTACGGGTAGGTTGAGGGTAGTCTGTGTACTGGATATACACGAGATTCATAGCAAAGCTGGAATGTCTTACTTTTGGTAAGAGTGCGCAGGAATAATATGAAATTATTAAAATACTAGTACTAATTTTTATAAGCGAAATAGCAGCATGATGCTGCTGTGTTTCATAACGCAGTGTTGTGAGAATCATGGACCCTTTATACTTGAAACGAGGCATTCCTTCTTAGTGCTCAGGGATTCATAAATGAAGATAGATGTAGATATCAATGGGCCACAGCATTCACTTACCATCTAGTGGACTGTGCGCTCGTTTGTCACCCTTATTCTAAAAATAAAAATTAAAAATATCCTACGTGCTACGTGAGTAACGGGCCATCCCTTTTGAATAAGATAGACTGCCTGGCCACCAGTTAAAAGGGTATCTGGTTTTCTAGTCTCACCATATGGACGGAGTATTAAGCTGGTATTCAGTGAGAGCATAGTCCTTCTCCTGTGGAGTTGACCCATTGGTGCTGCAACCATAGTGTATTTGCAACGTAGTTCTACCACGTCAAAACGTTTTTACGTTGACATTTAGGAAAACGCGATGTGCAAAGGCCCTTAGGCTTTAAATCAAAGGAGTGAAGAAATAACTTGCAAGACAAAAGAAATAGGCCTTTAATCTAACTAAGCCAGTGCGCCTTCTTATCTTACTTCAACTATTCTTACCTTCGACTACATCACGAAATAATATTGTATGGGATATTAGTAGTGAAGCACTGGCATATACAATGTTTAAAATATCATTTTACAGCATATCTTTGGACACCGCAGAACATAGGACTTCCAATAGATTAACACATAGAGGGGATATTTGCACTTACACAGGAGGTTGGCCACCGCAGTTATTTATTCTTTTATTTTGTTTTCAGTAATATGCTGCACATCCGGATTGTTTCCTGTGTTGCCTCTTATGAAGCTAACGCTATGATATGGGTTGATGAATATTCTTACATCGCGACCACATGGTGTCGTAAAGCGACAATTAAAAAATAAAGAACCTAACCTAACAACGAAACAACCAAAAAGAAAATAATTTATTTAAAATTTGTAAAGATATTTACAGTTTCTTTTATAAAATGTAGTAAAGCGACAATTAAAAACTATAGAACCTAACCTAACAACGAAACAACCAAAAAGAAAATAATTTATTTAAAATTTGTAAAGATATTTACAGTTTCTTTTATAAAAAAAGGTATGAAGGTGATGATAGTGAATTACATTTTTTTTTTAAAAAAAAGTTAATAAAAATAAATGAGTACGGAAACAATGTATGCACAGGCTATGCCTGTGGTAGATGCACAGCGCCTAATCTAGGTACACGCAGCGCTTGAAGTAGGCACACACAGCGACCAGAATTAGCACACACAACGCCCGGAGTAGACACACACAGCGCCTGGAGTAGACACGCAGCGTCTGGAGTAGGTCCACGCAGCGTCTGGAGTAGGTACACACAGCGTATTGAGCAGGTACACGCAGCGCTTAAAGTAGGCACACACACCGCTCGGAGTAAGCACACACAACGCCCGGAGTAGACACACACAGCGCCCGGAGTAGACACGCAGCGTCTGGAGTAGGAACACGCAGCGTCTGGAGTAGGCACACGCAGCGCTTGAGACAAGCACGCACAGCGGCCGAAGATAGCGCGGGCACTAGTAGGTGGAGGCGTAGGCGTGGCTAGGCGACGACTTCAGGAGAAGGCAGAGGCTTGCAAGATCCCGAGGCAGTGCGGATAAAGCCTTTAAGAGGTGCTTCTTGTATCAAAGCTGAAGTGAGAACCTCTATTGGCCGCTTGTTCGGCTTTTATATCTTTTTGACGGATCTGGGATAAGAACGAGAAATTATTTAAATTAAATTTGAAATTATTTGAATTAAAAGCAAATTTTTGTAAATGGCCAAGAAGAAAAGAGTATTTTTGAAGTAAAAACATCAGGCCGGTAACGATATTTGAATAAAAATTGCCATGACAATCAGATAAACAACGATGTCAAACATGTCAAATTTTGGTTTTAGGCTCGTAATAGAGAAACGGCAAGATTTAAGTGAAAAATGAGATATTATTGATATAGGAAAAAAAGTAGCGCAACAGCGCGCACGAAGCCCGAAATTGCAGAATTACGGAGAACTAAATAAAAGACCGAAAAAGGTAGACTCCATTGACATCGATTTAAAAAGTGCTGATAACGTGAAAATACGACGTGAAAATGATTTGTTATTGTGTTCTTATGGTTTAAAAATGTTACAGCTTCCTATGGAAATAAAGGTGATGCAAAATATCCAGTTTTGAGATGAATGCAGAAAATCAAAAACAGAATGAATAATAAATTTAAAATAGTGCAAAATGGTATATAAGTAGCATAACACTACAATGGTTACTTAATTTGCGATACAACATATCATCATCATCACCATTACAGCCCTTCACAGGTCCACTGCTGAACGTAGGCCTCCCCCAATCAATGCCACAAAGCACGTTCCTGAGCCACCTGCATCCATCGACTTCCTGCATGTCTTACCAGGTCGTCACTCCATCTAATGGGGGGTCGCCCTACACTACGCCTACTGGTACGAGGCTGCCACTCGAGAACCTTTCTTCCCCATCGGTTATTGGTTCTTCGAGCTTTCTGGCCGGCCCATTGCCACTTCAGCTTACTAATCCGTTGGGCTATGTCGGTCACTCTGGTTTTACTGCGGATATCCTCATTTCTGAGTCTATCACGCAGAGAAACTCCGAGCATAGCCCTCTCCATAGCTCGCTGAGTGACCTTGAGCGTCCTCATACGGCCAGCAGTGAAGGACCACGTCTCAGGTCCGTAAGTCATCACTGGCAATACGCACTGCTTTTACACTTTAGATTTCAAAGATTGAGGTATACCTGACGAGAAGATGTGTCGTAATTTAAAATAATACAACATATAAATCCATTAAATTTATAGGTTTTGTTCTGTATTCGATGGAAACTAACCGTTGTTTCTAAATGCTTATTCCAAGGATATAAGTTATGTCATTAACAAGGATATAAGTTTGTCTTATTAGCACTGCTACAGTTATTTTACTTTGCGAACTTAAACTTGTGGTAATAAAAATTATGAAATAAAAATTGCTTGTCATATTATTATGTATATAGATGTGGGACATGGGTTGACTGCCTTGTTATCTAAGTGGTCGTTAGCGGTTTTGTCACAGCTGACTAAAATGAAAGGTAGCTGGTGATTTTATTGAATCTCTTACTCTGTCGATTATTTTATATTTAAATAGGCAAGAATACCACATGTGCAGGTTACATGCGGTGTTAATGAAACGTTCAGTAAACTAAACTTCGTGAAAATAAGACGAATGCAGAGTATAAGGAGTGGTATATTAATAATCGTAGCGTGTATTTATTAAGAAATTGTAACCAAGTTTTAAAATTATTTATGGAGACCCATGGATACCTGCAACCAACTTAAAACAAAAGAAGATATAGATACGTCTTAGATAGAATGCCTCAAAGCTTGTAATTCAGGCTTTCTATACCTCTTAGACCGAGACTCAGCAGTGCACGCACTAATACTTGGTGGTAGAAATAGGCAAGAACGTAGTACGTGTCCAGACGGAGATGTGTGGAAACGGAGGTCTACCTACACACAGTGGTGTCGTTCTTATGTTCCGAAAAGTTTTAGTAGACAGTTTTAGTGACAAAGACAAACTTTTTTATAGAAAACTTACGTAGCAGGAGCAGTTATACAAACCCATTTTTGAAGTGAAAACTTCTTTAGAATCGTTGTGATTTGAAACTCATTGCAAGAAAAAAGCTACACAAACAGAGATAAACATATACATCTATAGGATTTAACCTGCGAGAGAATGAGAAAGAATACAGTATTGTACGCGACAATAGCCTAATGGCAAAGTGTAGACCGCAAACCCAAAAGGTATTGTGGGTTTGAATCCACCATTCGACTAGGTACTGTTGTAAACCACCCCTAATACAAGATTTTCAGCCATTTACCAGTATTGGTTAAAGCGAATATTAGTAACGTATTTAGCATTGCTATAATTTAAAAAATACAGTTTTTCCTATTATCTCTTTGTGCGGTGTTTTAAAGGTGGTTAATGAGTATGTAATAAAAATGTCCTTAAGACCGAATTTTGGTCACTAGACTTTATTAGACTTTGAGACTAGCTATCTACGGCGCAGGATGGGATATCGTGTTCAAATGCGCAAGCACAGGTGTACTCTCTATTCCCTCATTCTCATAGCCCGATGGGATGGTAATCCAAAACGACCGGAGAGAGAACAGTCGCAGGACCAACGAATTTCCGTGTTTTCCGATGCACGGCGCGTGGATGAGACAAAGCTTAGAATAAATAGTAAAATAATTTTAAAACTTGGTAACAATTTTTTAACAAATAAACCCTACAATTATTATTAGTTTACTGAAGTTTTCATTAACACCGCGTGTATCCTGCAAATGTGGTTTTTTGCCTATTTAAATACAAAATAACAGTGTAAGAGATTCAATAAAATCACCAGCTATTGTATCGAATCTCTTACTCTGTAGCCTTTCATTTTAGTCAGCTGTGATAAGACAGCTTACGACCACACAAACAAGGCTAAAACTAATAATATGACAAAAAATTCTTATTTATTAATATTGCCACAAGTTTAAGTTCGCAAAGTTAAATAACGGTGGCAGTGCTAATAAGATACAGTCCGTTTAACATCGCTAATGGCATAACTTATATCGTTAGAACCAGCAATTAGAAACAATAGTTATCTTCTATTTAATAAGAAACGAAAACTATAAAGATGGATTTACGAGTATGTGTTGTAACGCAAATAAAATAATCGTGCGGTGGCGATGTAAGAATATTCGTCACCCCATAACATAGCGTTAGTGTAATAAGAGGCAAAAGACGAAACAGTGTGCAGCAACATATTCCTGATAACATAGTAATAGAATGGGTGCGTTTGGCAGAAAAAAGCGCTAGCAAGCGCTTGTAAGCAAAATGGCGATCGTAAGCGGTAAGCGCTGTCAAATCGTAAGTAGCCATTTTCCTCTAGGACACGAAGTTAGTTTTAACCGGGGAACCTTACCTAATTTAAATATATATTTGTAAAGTATTCGTATTAGACACTTACCAATCATGAATTTTTAACAACATGTACTTATGTCTATTCATGTCATTATATTACTTAAAACTAATATTGCACAGAACAACTTATAAACTCTACTTCAAAACAAATTAAAATAAGCAAAATGGCGGATTGTGTCAGCGCTACTGAAGTAAGCAAACGTGTCCTGGTCGAAAACTGTTTAGTTTCGCCATTTTGCTTACAAGCGCTTGCTAGCGCTTTTTTCTGCCAAACGCACCCAATAAATAACTGCGGTGATCAACCTCCTGTCGCATGGCAAATATAACCTCAATAAGCCAATATACGTTCTGCAGTGTCTAACGATAGGCTGTAATATGATATTTTAAACATTATATATACCATAATGATTTCTTAAATTTACGCGAACACTACACATTGAATAAAACTATTATTTACGGATTTTATCGCGTTTAATTACTTTTAATTTATATCTGCTTGGGATCCTATAATTAACAAAATTAAACCCAAACCCAAGCATACCACTGCAAGACTTCATGATACTATAAGCTCGTTTTGCGTAAATCGGACCAAAAAAAAAATTAATATTAAAAAACTGAAGGTAGCCGGACTAACTATGACATTGGGACGTCAAACATCTCAGTCCCCCCCGTGACCATGGGCGCTGTAAAGCACCCGAAACGTCGGGATAATAATAAAAATAAATTAAAAGTAATTAAACGCGATAAAATCCGTAAATAATAGTTTTATTCAATTATATATACCAGTAAAGTTATAGCCTATATACGTCCTACTGTTGGGCACAGGCCTCCCCTCATTTCTGAGAGGGTTTTAGGGTAACTAAGTGTCCGCCGCGCTGACCCAATGCGTGTTGCGAACTTCACTTGTCTTCGGAATATTTTTTTCATATTCCTCCGACATGCAGGTTTTCTCACGACGTTTTCCTTCACCACCGAGCACATGGTAAATCACCATCTAAAATTGAAAAACAATTCATTTGTTTCAAAAAAACAATTTCATTGGTGCCGACGGGGATCGAACCCGGGTTACTCGCGTTTGTTATATTTACAGCGAACGTTAACCATCTGAGCTACCACGGCTCTTATCGGATATATACCAGTGCTTAACCACTGTTATCCCTCGTAATTTGTTATGTTATAGTCGAAGGTAAGATTAGAAACGCACTGGCTTAGTTAGACTAAAGACCATTTTCTTTTGCCTTCCAAATTATTACACTACTTTGCTTTAAAGCTTAAAGGCCTTTGCACATATTGTTTTCCTACATAGTAATTTACGTTTAACGCGGTAGAGCTACGTTGCCCATACATTATGGTTGCAGCATGAATGGGTCAACTCCACTGAAGAAGAACCATACTCTCACAGAATACCAGCTTAATACTGTCTTGTCCGTATGGTGAGACTAGAGAACCAGATACCATTTTAACTGGTGTCGAGGCAGTCTATCTTATTCAAATGGGTCTATCCCAGTTGAATAAGATAGACTGCCTCACACGTAGAATATTAATCATTTTATTTTATAGAATAAGGCTGACGAACGAGTACACTGTCAACCTGATGGTAAGTGGATGCTGAGGCCCATAGACTTTTATTTCCTATTTATTTAGATCACCAACAGATGAGACACAGCACAATGACTCAACAATATCTCAACACTACGGTCACGTACTACGTGTTCACCTTTTTAGACTTGTAATAGAATCTCCGGGTCTCTACCTACATGATGCTACTAGTACTTTTATCAATATTGATACAAAAATCAGTTTTGCTGATTTTCTGGTATTCATGTTTATATAAGTTTAGTTTGAAGAAATTTTTCGTCGTGGATTTCAAATCTGCTATTCGACAAGTGTGGTGAACTACTTCTAACACGAGCATAAGTCCCCTTAACAACTTTAAGCTTACTTAAAGTGGTTAATGGGTATATTAATAAAGTTATGAATACTACGAGCATTCTTATTCTTAATATTATACGTGGTAGAGCCATGCTGCAGTTATATTAGAAGTATAGTTGTAGCACGAATGGGTCGGCTCGACCGGGGAGGGACCACGCTCTCACAGAATACCAGCGTAAAATAGCAGCTCAGTGCTGCTGTATTTCGTATGGTGAGTGTAGAGAACCGGAGACCCTTTTACTGGAAACGAGGCATTCCATCTTAGTCCTCACGGGTGACAACGCATCTGCATTTTGATTCGTAATCGAGGATAGATGTGGATGTCTATGGGCCACAGCAACCACTTACCATCAGGTGGAATGTGTGCTCGTTTGTCACCCTATCCTATAAAAAAATAATAAATATAAAAAGAAAAGTCACATTTTTACATTTAATGTACAAATAAAATTCATACTTTTTATTTTGTTTTGTTTGAAATTTTAAAAAAGATAAATAAATGCAAAGCAAGTTAATTAATTGAAAGCCATTGTTAAATCAGACTTTACGCTGTCGTAGCAAATGAAATTATATAACTAACAGCGCACCAATAAATTAATTAGCATTGTGTGCATATTCGTATGCTGTCTATATGATTTACGCTAATTTGATGGAATGTTAAACGATGTATTGCTTAATTATATCTTCATTTATGCAAAGGACATAGCAAAAATTTGTCCTCAGCTGTACAAAAATAAAACTTTTGCTATAATTTAAACAAAACAAAAATAATTTTGAATTAATAATAATTAAAAAAAAATTAATTATTAACATTTCATAGCAACTGTTGAAAATAACTAAGTTTAAAAGTATTTAAAATCTTCTGTTTGAAGTCACTCTATAGAATTAAAGTACCTTTAATGTTGGCCACATTACACATATACATCATATTAAATAAAATATCAGAGTAAGGAAAAAACTATAACCAAACTCATAAAAATACCTTTTATGATATGTTATCTACACAACAAAGCTATTATTGAATTTTTATTTGTTTAATATTTAATATTCATTTATTTAATTGGCATTGTGTAGACAGAGGGTATAATTATTTTACTTTAGTACTTGCAACATTGAATCCGTCCGTCAATGTCAAAACAGTTAAAGTTACAAACTTGACTAAATAATATACATAAAATATAACATAAACACTCACGCCTGTGTCCCAGAGGGGTAGGCAGAGACTACAGACTTCCATTTAGCACGAACCTGACATACCTCTCCCGCCTCCTCCACATCCATATACCTACGTATACACATGCATGTCGGTTAAGGGTACTCTTAATTTGGCCCATTTTCAATATATCTATTAGGTACAAGCAATATAAACATTTTCGAAGACTGAAAAACCTGCTGTCCGTGTTTTCCTTAGCTAAACTACTATTTCCTAATCCTAAACATCTAAGATAAATGCATATACATTAACTTATATAACCTAACTTACATGCAATTATATCTTTATGAATATCGAAATTGTGTAGTTATAATAAAAACCAAGAGACAAAATCAACTTTTTTAAACCTTGATAACGTTTAATCACTACCGCGTAGCTATATGCATTTTTCTATTTCTTGATTGTACATTTTTCTAATTGTTGATGTTGACTTGAGGATTTGTACTTTTAAATGACATACGTTTCATTTCCGTACTGTCTGAGACACAGGCTCATACAATTCTTGGCCATCTCCTTTTTATAAATCATGAGCAGTAGAAGTACCTACTACAACTACAAACGATAATTAACAATTTTTAAGTCATATCAAAGGTATACTGATGAATGTATTCCAGTTGCTATGAATAGCAGGCTGATTAGAAATCGTAGTTTTTTTAATTGAAGTTTTTTTTAAATGCTGCTCCGATCTGCTCTGGCTTCTAACGGGTGATTTATAGATCTCAATAATAACGCCACCTACCCGGTCTAACTATTCCTACCTCTAACCTCTACGTCTAACCTAACGTATGAAGCGACAGTAGCCTAATGGCAGGGCGCGGATCGCGAACTCAAAAGGTCGTGGGTTCGAATCCGCCATTTGACTACTGTCGTGAACCACTCCTAACACAAGTATTTTCAAGCTTACCAGGAGTGGTTAATAGGAATATTAGTAATGTTAATTAATAAGATTACTAATATTTAAAAAAATATAAAAAAACCTTAGCAGAAATGTATGTTGACAAAGCTTTAACGCAAACTATATAATATATCTGCCAAACAAATAATAGTTTTTATACATTAGAAGAAGATATAGTTAATCATTATCTATCATGTAAAACAGCACAATAAATAAGAATAATTTCTAATAAAAATACTTTTTACAAGTTTTTGAATCTAAGACGTTTTCATTTCGGAAGTGCAGGCCTACGACTGACAGTTTTTTTTACATGACCAAACTAGCAAAGGATTTCTTTCTCAATCCTAATCACATCTTGTATGTATACTTTCTTCTTATCATAAAACATTTCAACCTGTTATTCAGAGAAAATTATAATCATAGTTATAATAACTATAAACGCCTAAGGTTCATATCTACGTACAAAATAGTTCAAGGTAATACGGCATTGTCTTTTAAAAACAGTTGCATAATAAAAGCTTAAAGCTAAAACGCGTATTTTTTTCTCAGTCATTAAAATTTTATTTTTCGTCGCTGCTTTCGGAGGGCGTGAATGTTTAAAATGTCAGCGTAAATGGTGCTAACGCTTACACAAAAATTTGCTTTTCATGCCCCTCGTTACGTTCCGTAAATACATATGTATGAGGTAACCAACTCAGCACAAACTAAGTTTTTTGTAGTACTAATTATAAAACTGAAATAACAGATGAACTTACAGTACACCAGACGGTATCGGTAAATAGTTATAATACAATTTACATTTTGTAAATATATATTAATTTTATAAAATTTGATCCATTGGATTTTCAACATCACCATTATCAATTTTAAATATTCACGCGAGTTCAGTGCTTTTTTCCAATCCCCAAAAGTGTGCCAAGAAGTTTTCACTTCAAAAATAATGACTAAAGAGTGACAAAGCAAAGTTATGCTGCAGAAGTGAGTGACAGATGGAATTTTATCGACCAAATTGCCAGTACATAAATTTGGGCTAAGTTAAGAGTACCTTTTACCGACGAGGATCTATGCGTTGATTGGACGTGAAAGAGGCGAGAGAATTGAGCCAGGATCGCGCCAATTGCAAGTCGAAAAATTAAATTAAATTGAGATTACATTATATATTACATTTTATTTGCAAGTTATACAATTTAGTCGTATTACCTTTGTATTGGCCGGGGTGTAACAGTATTGTCAAAGACCCCGTCTAACGGACGCGCGTGTCAGTTAGAGGTAATAAAATCTTCAATTTACAAATGAAATTTGATTTTAATTTAATTACATTTTTAGGCGAGTTTGCTGATTTTTTTTATAGGATAGGGTGACAAAAGAGCACACAGTCCACCTGATGGTAAGTAGTTACGGCAGCCCATAGACATCTACATCTATCCTCGATTACGAATTAAAATGCAGATGCGTTGTCACCCGTGAGGACGAAGATGGAATGCCTCGTTTGTAGTAAAAAGGGTCTACGGTCTCTACACTTACCACACGAAACACAGCAGCGTTAAGCTACTATTTCACGCTGGTATTCCGTAAGAGCGTGGTACTTCCCCGGTCGAGCCGACCCATTTGTGCTACAACTATACCACTAATATAACTGCAGCATGGCTCTACCATGCATAGACTCGTCCACGTATAGATGTAATGAAGTTATTTCTTAAATTGACACTTGACGGAAACTACAGGGTTATGTTACATGTTGTAGCTTTAAGCTTACAACAATATTAATCAAGAAAGGCTGCTGTACAGCATTATCTACCAGTCACTCTGTTGCTATTTAGAGGGTATCTTTATTAATTTTTTACACTCTCCACTTTAATCATAATTAGTTAACGCAAAACCAAACAATTTAACGTAAGCAACGCATTACACCCGCCTGAAACAGTCTTACTGCATGCTAATGACAATACGTTTATAAGACAAGCTGTAGCTCAGCACCGTGTTCGCTCATACATATTAATGTAACCTGAAACAAGACTTGAATCACAAATTGTAAAGCTTTGTAGCAGCCTACATCATTCTGTACATGATTTTCTAAATGTCCGTAGTTCAATTTGTACGAAAGTTTAGTTTTATTTCGATACAATCAATCACAAGGTTTACGAAAACACGGTGTTAGTCAGAGACATACCTATATTATTTGGTTATTGGACGTTTACTGAACGTTGTACAGGATAATGGGTTTTATTTAAGTTTTGCGATCAATATTTATCAAGGTTTACTGGAATCAGTTTATGTATGATATCTTAAAAGTCTTACTGGGATTGATGAGCCTTGACGGGACGTAGGAACTTTCTCGTGCTTACAACTATTAAAATTCTTGTGAACGCTTAACCCCCATATACCAGGCGGTCCCATAATGAACTGGCCTGATATAGTTCAACACGACATGTCGCTACATGTTGTATTGCATTAAATAGTACGTTTATCGTGCATTTAATATAAGTAACATGCATCGACATGAAATGCTTAGTCTTAGTTTAACAGGCATTTGAATAACGAGAGTCGCGTTTTTTCCAAAATGTCGAAAACTGAGTATCGAAGTGTCATAAAGTTTCTGTTTAAAGAAGGTTTATCCCCTGCCCAAATAAAAGAACGATTGGATGGCGTGTATAAGGAGTCTGCCCCCTCCTATAGCACAGTGAAAAATTGGGTGAAAGAGTTTCGCCTCGGGAGAGAAACCGGCGAAGACTTTGGCCACGACGGTCGACCTGTGGAAGTGCTCACTCCCGAAACGATTGCTCTTATCGAAGAGGAGGTTCTGAGTGACCGCCGTTTGAAGATTAGAGAAATTGCAGCAAGGCTTGGGCTCTCTAAGAGTACCGTTCATCGCGCGATCCATGAACATCTTCACATGAAAAAAGTGAGTGCAAGATGGGTACCGAAACTTCTTTCAGCGGTACAGAGACAGGAAAGAGTGCGCTGCGCTTCGGAGTTTTTGGATCTTTGTGGCGAAAATCCAAAGACTGTGATCGAGCGGCTAGTGACTGGTGATGAAATTATGATCTTGTATTATGATCCACAAAGCAAGCGCGAGTCAATGGAATGGCGTTATAAGGGTGAAAAGCCCCCTAGAAAGGCAAAGGTGCAACAATCGACTAAAAAACTGATGTGCACAATATTTTGGGATTTTCAAGGCATTTTGATGGTGGATTTTAAAGAACGTAATACAGTCGTGAACGGCGAATATTATGCTTCTTTAATATATAAATTACGAGACAAGATAAAAGAAAAACGAAGAGGCAAGCTGTCTAAAGTTGTCCTGTTGCTCCATGACAACGCCCCAGTTCATACCGCTGGTGTTTCGAAGGATGCATTTCGTCAATGCGGGTTCACAGAAGTTTAACATCCACCTTACAGTCCAGACATGGCCCCGTCCGACTATTATTTATTTCCAAATTTAAAGCGAGACTTAAGAAGAAGAAAATTTTCAAGCGATGAAGAGTTGCAGGCGGCCGTCTTCAGTCATTTTGAGGATAAAAAATGTGATTATTTTTATAAAGGTTTAGAGATGTTGATTCACAGATGTCAGAAGTGTGTTAGTATTCATGGTGATTATATTGAAAAATAAAATTGGTTTCGTTTCATTTCCTTCATTGGTTCATAGTTAGGTCAATTCATTATGGGACCGCCTACGTACATCATGAGACAACCGTCTTTCAGTGGCAACGTTTTTATAATTGTTATAATTTCATTGATATTAATGTTTGTCCAATTGCATCCGAAATACATTATAAGCTTCTGTTGAGGTAATTACGTTGAAACTGGAAATAAACAAGGATTTTGAGCATTGGATTTCTCGCAAGCACGCGATGTATATGATACTTTTTTATGTACCGAGGTCTTGGGCATAATTCGTTAAAAATGCCTACCAGAGTAGAGTAGCTTGCCTCTAAGTTAAATTTCATGATTTTACTTACTTTAATTAAAATGTATTCCCAATGATTAAGGGTTTAATACCTCGTTACACCATCGGACAGCCGGTCTTCATCCCTTCATTCTCAACATTTCACGCATTTTAACAAAATTCCGACGTTTGTAATGCGTACATCAAAGGAGTGAAATAGTTTGTCAGTATCTGTTCTTCCATCCAATTACAGCTCTGTTGCGTAGAGGTTGAGCAATAAGTTGCGGCGTTGCGTCCTGCGGGTTAGAATCCCGCTTAGACCATGTATGGAATGATCATATATATGGCCTACAAATGTTTGCTGAGAGCGAGCGAGAGAGAGAGAGAGAAAATTCCAATGTGGGAAATGTTTTTTAAAGAAAAATCAATAACAATGTGGGATTCAAGTCAGATACTGGCTTATAATAGATTAAAAACGAGGTCAGGTTGGTGTTGTGGAGTAGCAATACCAATACATTTACCAAGTAACTTGTATACGTGGTGAGTATGGGCAAATTTTTTATGTAGCACGGGCCGTGGGACTACTGAATACCAGCGTAAAATAGCAACTTAATGTTGCTGTGCTTCGTATGGTAAGTGTAGAGAACTGGAGATCCCTTTTACTGGAAGCAAGGCATTCCATCTTAGTCCTCAGTTGTAACAACGCATCTGCATTTTGATAATTTACCGAGGAAAGATGTCTACGAGCCACAACATCCAATTAACATTAGCTGGACTGTGTTTTGTCACTTTTTTTAATTTAATTAAAAATTTTAATTAATTTTATAAAGATTTCTATAAAGAATTCTATAAAGAAAACAGATTGCATATTCCTGAAAAGGCATTATTTGCCTGTTTCATTAATTTAGTTCATAGACTGTAATCTTAAGTCTGAATATTGACCTGACTATTAGATTATCAAATAGTATGGATTTTACTATAATTATCACGCTTGAAACCAACCACCGCACCAACTAATCACCCTCACCGTTTTTACTGTTGTTACCAGGAAATTCCTACCGCCTATGTTAGGTTGACTCTGTCACCTCTTACGACATCTACGACCTGATATTGAGCATAAGATAATTTTACTCTGCATATAAACGGCGATATATATATATATATATATATATATATATATATACTTACCTGCACTATAAGTAAAAAAGATTGTCAAATTAAATGTAATATTGAAAACATAACGTTTTTTTTAATTTTTACATAATCTTTTAGTTCGTTATCTGACCAAAAACGTCCTCTGTTTGAACTAAGATTATATTGACAGGATGACACCAGGAAAGCTTACCTCTTTCCCATTTATAATTACTTTACATATTATAATAATGTCCTCCAGACCGAATTTCGGCAACGTCGGCCTGCCTCAACGGAGCCTAGCCAACGGCGCAGGACAGGATTATAGCGCCCAAGTGTATGCGCAAGCACATGTGCACTCTCTATTCTCTCACTCTCATAATCCAATGGGACAGAAACCGATACGACCGGTACTGAGAATTTCTTGACAGAAAAACTCAATAATTGATTTTTTGGCCCGACCTGAGATTCGAACCCTACAACCACTACTACAACCACTAGACCAACTAGACAGTAACATATACATGGTATTCCAAATAAAAATAAAAATATATCGCATTTACTACATTATACAATATTATATACTTAAGTTAGATTGGCACTGTAAAAGAGAAAGGGCATAGCATATCTTACGTTAGAATGAGATAGAATGGCTAGACCATACACGTACACGCTATAGACCTACATCGGTGTACGTCAATCGTTAACGAAACAAATTCCGTTTATTTTCTAAATGTCTTTGATTTCGAAGTAATAATACGTTTTTAAAAGGTGTGATTAAATATGGTGACGTTTATATTACCTGAATGCAGTTCATCGAGAAAAGAAAATCCACAAAATTAAACACTTCACACGTAAGTACAATTACAATGTTTAGCACTCTACGAGTAAATGCAATATTTTAGAACCGGTACAAATGTTTTACACACAAACGTATAGGGAAAAATATCGCAATATTTTGTAGAGATTGACACTATCGATGTCATCTTAACGATAATATGTTTATAACAAGCAAAGGCATATCTTTGGATGCAGCCTCTTTTAATATCGTTTTTTTTAATTTTCAATATTTAATTTCTGACATTATAATAAATAATTTAGTGAGATAAATTAACTAACTTTTATCATGTTTCAGATTTCCAAAAAATACTGAGGTTAAACAAAAAATGGTTAAAAATGATAATTAGAGAATATTGAAAAAATATACAACTGTATGTAGCAAGCACTTTGAACAAAAATGTTTTTCTCATAGAAGTGCACAAAGAGTAAAGCTGCATTCTGGTTCAATACCCACATTATTTATCCCCGTGCGTAGTTTCTTAATTATATTGAAAATATACTGTACATATGTTCATTCACTAACACATCACTAAATTTTTAACTTTAACAGTCAGCTTAAAACAAATAAAGCTACAAATGTGTTTTCACCCCTGAAGGTCAAGACAAAATGCCCTACAGCTTATAATTATATCAGTTCTCTATACTCAATAGGCCGTAATGTGCCAGTGTAAGCACTGCTGCTCAGCGGCAGAAATAGGTAAAAGGGTGGTTAAAACGTCATTTAATTAATTTTAATCGTAGATAAGTACATAATATATACGCTAATTATATTTGTTTGTAGGTTGTATTGAAGCCGAAATGCAAAGCATTGTCATATGTCTATAGAGATGTAACCCTAATAACCCTGCAAACGTTTCTTTTGTAGACTATTCCCCGAGAAAGAAAAAAATGTAGAAAACTATTGATATTCTTCGGAGACGCCTAGATATGAAACAAAAAAAAAATAAAAATATAAGAGCACAAAAAAACGGGCTGGTGAAAAAGTGAAAAGTTGTCTCAAGTGATAAAAATCTTGAAAGGCTTCCCTCACTTCAAAATGACGTTAGTATTGTAATGACATCTAGTTCAAACGATTTGTTGCAGCATCTCCTTGAGAGGGTGATTAAGAAAAAACAAAACAAAAAAATTAAACAAGAGTATTAATTTACACTTTATAACTATTTGTCTTTGGGGAATATTGGTATGCTCAACCTACAAAGACCATCTACTATAGATATATTAAATACTACAACTGGCCTTAGTGCAATGACGACGCCAAACTATGATGTGGCTGATTCAGGCCAATTAAATAATGAGGATTCTGATTTCGTATCATCTATGCCGGGGATTCCAGAATGCATGAAATATGTAGTTAAGTCCATTGTTCAGTACATATGTTGTTGCGTCGTGAAAAAAATTGCAAATAAAATTTTATGCGAATCCTGTGTATTTTACGGTGAAGTTAGAAAAGTTATAAACATGAAGGATCTAGGTGGCCTCGTTTTATCCTCGTTTATCCTTCTCAAGACGTTTATGAGATAGGTATTCATTCTGAACACGTTTTTCGAAAATATATGAAAGGAAAAAATATAAACGAAAATATGTTTCGAAAATTAGTAAATGAATATCTTGTGTTCTTAAAAACATATTTTGACATACTTGACATACATATGTATGATTCGCCAGCAATATCAAACCATAAACACTAAATTATTAAATTAATTATGGAAACTTATTTGATTATTAGATTGAAGTATGAAGCAAGATTGCAAAATACCTCTAAAGAGAGCTTACGATATTTTTACAACAAATTAGTTATTTTCAGTGAAAAATAAACTTCACAAAATTTTTCTATATTGTTTTATTTTTATGTCTTCAAACATAAAGATATTTATTTTATGGTACGGACAGAGCGCTCTGTGTCGTTAATTGAAGTTGATGCATGGTTCAGCACTATTCGTCTCGCACACATTTTTATTTCACTCACACTATTACATTTCATTTTTGGTCTCACCCTAATCACTCCATCGCCAATCTAATGTATACTATATCTATGTTCCTACCTAACTAGATAGTATTATGCAACTAAATAGGTGACTATCGAATTAAAAGTCTATAGGGTTTGCATCATTGATTTATATAACCCTAGATCCGTAATAACCGCGCCAAAGCGTTGCCACTGCACATATGGCCACAGCCATATGCCTAGCTAACGTGAGTTCATTGTTCAATGTGACGCCGACAGAGTTGAGCCGCACGACAAAAATGGGTAAATGTGTAGTGAAAGAATGCTATTCAAGGTCACAAAAACGTGATAAAATCAAGCGGCATCACTTTCAACACATAATTTTTAGTTCTTGTTTTCATATAAACGTAAAAAACCTCAAATAATTAAATAAAATTATGGAATATTGCCATTTAGGTTCAATGTTGCCACTTTTCCGCATTTGTGATTATCCTACATTAATGGGAGACTATATAATTAATGGACCTTGTTACCTGTGATTTTAAATATTTTGGAAATCGTAATAAAAACTACGTTTTAATTTTCATACAAAATAATTAATTATTCTTATTTTAGTTTATTCATGAATTATCTATTAAATATATTTTATTACCTATTTTATATAAATAATTTTATATTATTTATAATTACATATAAATTATATTTTATAAGATACCTATTTTATATTTGTTTGATTTATTAGAACCATAAAAATACGTTTTACTTCATCATTATGTTTACTTCTATTCATCTGATAAGCTTTGTATCCCTTTTTTTCTAAGAGGACGTAATAAAGATTTTAAAATAAAATATACTTTTTTAATTTAAAAACAATTAACTGAAGATTAAAAAAAAACTCATTTTTATTGCGTATTTTAGGTAAAATTTCATATAGTAAGCCACACCAACCCACCATTGCATGTTTGTGTGTCTATCTTTATCTAATCTTACGACGACGATATTGTTTTCGCAACTTGTGTAAGAGAGATAGATATATGTTTACTTAAAATTGTTATTATTTCAAAGCTACGTCGTCGCGTTTGGATAGTGGTTCTCTAGTGTTTTATAACTCAATGGTTTGCATGCATGCAGACAAGATGTAGAACAAATATCAATAGTATCGAATTTACATAGTTGTACCCTTTTGATATTAAGTACTGATAGTGTGTTTCTAGCACGACTGATTAACCTTAGAGTAACTCCTAAATAACAATAAATACAAATAACGTAATAATAATAACTTGCTTACTTACCTTTACCCAAATATTATGGTTAATTTATACACTAACCATAAGAAGTATAATGATTCATGACATAGCTGTTTTTTGTATTACCTGTGAAGAGTAAAAAAATAGATTATTAATTTTTGTTAAATAAAATAAACAAGGCTTGAACAACCTATATTCATTTTATTCACGAAACTTACTTAACAATATAACCAAAATAATAAACGATATACACATAATAGCTGTTTTGTATATTGCGTATAATTTTTTTATATTTTGTAAATTATTTTGGTTTGATACGTTGCGTTACAGTAGCGATTTTCGGAAGATTCCTAGAAAATATTGATATATATACGTGTACTATTCTCCCGTTACTTAGTATTCCTACGTTAAATATCTTCTACTATTCTTAAAGGAAGTAATAAAACGATCCAAACCATCATCATTTTCATCATTTTTCATTATTAAAATAAATAAAAACAACTGCTGGACATATATTACCCCAAAGTAAAGCCTCACTTCGATTGTGTTTTTTTAATGTGCGTGTTACCTCAATTTTTTATATACGAACCGATTTTGATGATTCTTTTTTTATTTGAAAGCTGGTGCTTTTTATGTAGTTCTGTATAAATATGATCAAGATATGACGAATAATTTTTGAGTTATCCTTAATAATACGTATTCAATTGACTTCGATTACATTGAAGTAATAGTTCATTTTATTTATATTTAAGTCGGTTGTAAAGATTTTTTACTTTTACTTCTTATTTTCACCTGATGTTAAGTAGCTAATTTAGCCCATGGACACCTAGCTATCGAGCAAAGAAGACTATTGATGTGATGTGACATGTGAGGATTATGATGAAATGCTTTTCAGAACGGAACACACCAGCTCAAAAGCTTCTATTTTGCAGCAGAAATCGGTCAGAAAGTTGTAATCTGTCTAGTTGAATTCCTACGCATAAAAGAAACCGTACCACTTAGAAAACATTTTACAACGTTAATATTTCAGCTTGCAGCCAAACCACAATCGGAAACGAACCAGGGAGGGGAAAAGAAAAAGTTCGCTAGGCCTTATAAGCTTAGTGGGGCTGCGAGGAAAAGGTACCGAAGGCTGATAGCAGCTGAGATTGGAGTCGAAGAGGCCTTCTCTCTCTGCCAGAAGCCTTGGGACGAAATTCCTCTAACCAGCCTCCCCCAGTTCCGAAGGCGGAAAAATCGCAGTCGGTCTGAGGAAGAGTCCCCCAAAGACCAGCCCAGGAAGACTGTGAAGCTGGTAACGGAGGAGAAGAAGCTCAGCTTCAGTGCCGTAGCTGGCTCCGCACGTATAGGAATTCGCAATTCGAATCCTATGAGTGTGGAGTAGATGCGGCTGGTCCACCGGACACTAACACAGCCATCGCTAAGACGGCCTGTGGGTCGCAATCGGGAATGGGCCCAAAATTTTTGGGTTTCACACACAAGCCAGGTTAGATTCTGGTAACGTGCTTGAATAAGGCAAGCCAGGACTGGATTGTGGGTGAAATTGGAAAACTAAAGCCCTGGCCGGAGGCAGAGGTCTCGGTAATACCCGAGGGCGAACTGCCTAAGCCTCAGCTGGGCATTACCTACTTGCCCAGCAGCGAAGCCGACTCCCCAGAGGAGACGACTGTGCTGTTGAGGGCACAAAATGAAGGGCTCCATACTGAGCTCTGGAGAATCCTCCACCGTACACCGACGGCCTCCGCTGGTGTCGTCCAGGCGGGGGGGGGGGGAGGTGGGAGCGGTTTGAAGAAAGGTAAGGCGGGGGTCAAGTTCGCAGGAAAAGGACGTCCTCGTCCTCAACAGGCGGAAAAGACCCCTACCCCCCCACACCTATAAATGGCTGAACCCAAGGGTAAGACGAGGGTCCTCCAAACAAATCTTCACCATGCAGCAGCTGCTTCTGTCGTGGTGGAGGTTTGCTTTGCAGAGGATAACATTGACCTCGCCCTTATACAAGAGCCTTGGGTGGCCAACGGTCAAGATCTGGGATTGGCGGCTGCCTGGAAGATTCTTGTCAATACCAAAGGCAGTAGACCCAGAGCTTGTATAATTTATAATAAAAATATTGAACTTTTAGCTGTTCCGGAGTACTGCAATGATGACCTGGTTACAGCCTTCATAATCTCAAGGGATGCACAGGGGCTAGAGTAATCATTTGCTCAGCCTATCTTCCCGGCGAGAACGCAGATCCTACCATCGAGTTAGAGCGAGTGGCGGAATTCGCCCGAAAACACAACGCCAAACTTGTGGTGGGTTGTGATGCTAATGCTCACCACACAGCCTGGGGAAGCACCAACATCAACGAAAGAGGTGAGTTACTTTATGATTTTCTCACCTCCAACCGCCTGG
This sequence comes from Parnassius smintheus behrii, assembly GCA_036936625.1. Classification (NCBI taxonomy): domain Eukaryota; kingdom Metazoa; phylum Arthropoda; class Insecta; order Lepidoptera; family Papilionidae; genus Parnassius; species Parnassius smintheus. The sequence continues at coordinate 13,314,278 of JAUPFT010000022.1, forward strand.
TAAGCCTAAACTTAGGTTGTACACCAACCTTTGTAACGACATAACCTTTGCTACCAATAACATGTCCAGGCGGATAAATGACTGGCATGTTAGTAGTGAAAACTCGATGTCTGATCACAAGCACATTAAGTTTGTGGTTGGAGCATCACCAACCTTTGAAACCGTTACTTTTAGGGATCCGAAAGCGACCTTCTGGGATATCTACAGAGATAGCCTAAGGAGGAATTTGGAAACGTTTCCTAAAAGCATCAAAACAATTGAAAGTCTGGAGTTATCGACGGAGACTGTAACCGTAGGTATCCGTGAAGTCTTCGAGGACAGTTGTCCCGTTAAAACCAAGACCTCAACACGAAAAGTTTCTTGGTGGAATTCTAAGCTGATAGACCTTAGGGAAAAGACCAGGAAACTATTTGATAGGGTTAAAAAACCAAAGAGAGGGATATTTGTAGTGCAGCCCTAACTGAATATAATAAAGAAATTAGGAAAGCCAAGAGAGCATCGTGGAGGAAGCTATGCGAGGAAGTTGAGTCTTTTCCTCGCAGTGCAAGACTACACAAGATGCTATCGAAAGCTAAACCTAATCAGATCGGGCTTCTTAAAAAGCCGGATGGTAACTTCACTAAAAGTGAAACAGAAACATTAGAGTTACTAGCGTCAGCCCATTTCCCAGGGTCATACAAGACTTTGGCCTTGAACTCTTTCAGAGCCCTACGAAGGCCTTGCAATGAGGACTGGCGTAGGGCTGCAAAGATAATAAGGGCAAACGTGGTGCAGTGGGCTGTTAACTCCTTTGAACCATTTAAATCTAGCGGGGTATCGATATCCTTCTTCCTTATCCGGTGAAAATCTTCAGAGCAAGTTTTGCATGGGGATATATTCCAGAACGATGGACAATTGTCAAGGTTCTATTTATACCTAAGACTGGTAGAAAGGACTACGCTTTACCAAAGTCCTTTAAACCTATAAGCCTATCTTCCTTTCTTCGTAAGACATTGGAAAAGGTTATAGATAGATATATAAGGGATGTAGCTCCAGCTACGAGGCCCAGACATTACGACTAGCATGCTTACCGCAGAGGCAAATCTACGGAAACAGCCCTGATCAGTGTCATTGACAGGGTTGAAAAAGCACTGGAGGGTAAAGAAATAGCACTTTGTGCCTTTCTAGATATTGAGGGCGCCTTCGACAGTAGCCCCACATCACTGCTGATTGGGGGCCTAACATCTAAAAATGTTGACCCCACAACCATCAGATGGGTGAAGTCGATGCTCTCAAGCAGAAAGGTAAAAATAGCGCTGTTTCAAACTTCGATTGAGGTTGCAACCACAAGAGGTTGCCCACAAGGAGGTGTTTTGTCTCCCCTTCTTTGGACTCTTGTAGTTGACCAACTATTGTACAAAATGGCAGACCTACGCATTGACACATTGGGTTATGCTGATGACCTTGTGATCATTGCAAGAGGCTTTTGCCAAAGTAATTGCAAGAGGCTTTTGCCAAAGTAAAGTTTAGCGTCAATAATACAAAGAACCCTAAACACCATAAATAACTGGTGTAGGGATAACAGTTTATCAGTTAATGCTGATAAAACTGTTTTTTTTACCAAAAAGACCCTTTACCAAAAAGAGACGGTTGTAAAATTTGTCCAACCAAAACTTAATAGTAAAGTAGTACCATTTTCCACGGATGTTAAGTACTTGGGAGTAACAATCGACCAAAAACTAACGTGGAACTCTCACCATAGCAACGTATGCCATAAGGCAAAAATTGCTTTAGGTACGTGCAGTCGTTTGGTCGGGAACAACTGGGCCTTGCGTCCCAGTATGGTCCTATGGCTGTACAGTAGCATAGTGAGGCCGATTCTCACCTACGCCTCTATTTTAAGGTGTATCAAGGCTAACCAAAAGACGACTGCGGACAGACTAAATAGTCTACAAAGGACTGCCTGCCTAATGGCAACTGGAGCTATGCGATCATCGCCTGGAGCGGCTATTAATGCACTTCTATGCCTAACGCCCCTTGATCTCTATCTAGAAAAGGAGGCGAGGGCTAGTTTGTATAGGATTAACGCCCAAGGCGGTCTGAGCTTGCTCTCCTACAGATTGAGATCCATGCTCGACTCAATTAAGGGATCACCGGTTTTATACATGATCTCAGATATCATGCGTCCACTACACACTTTTGATAAAAAGTATATAGTAGAATTACCCTCCAGAGAAGACTGGCTGAACGGCCAGGTGTGAGGTCGGTAGCCTCATATGGTATACCGATGGGTCTAAAATGCGCCTCGACGTAGGCTTTGGAATTTACGGGGAACGCCCCAAATTCAAACTTAGTATGAATTTGGGTAGATAAACCTCTATCTTCCAGGCAAAAATTTTCGCCATACTTCGGTGTGCGGAAACCAATCTGCAAAAACACTACGTCAACCATAAAATTTACATAAACTCTGATAGTCAAGCAGCACTGCTAGCGCTGAGATCAAACTTAGTGAACTAAAAGCTAGTTGGAGACTGCGTGAACCGGTTAAACGCCCTGGGTTGTAACAACAGGGTCGTTTTAAGATGGGTTCCGGGTCACGAGGGTATTGTAGGAAACGAATTTGCCGACAAACTTGCACGGGAGGGCTCAAAGTGCACACAATTTGGACCCGAGCTATTTTGTGGAATCTCAAGAACCCTAGCCCGATTGACCCTGGAAACTCTTTATCACAATAAATCACTTAAGATCTGGTATGACACACCAGGTTTAAAACATTCTAAAACCTTAATCCGGGCTTTTGATCGTAAATTCGCTTCAGAAGCCCTGGGATTAAGTAAAAATAAATTGCGCATTCTGACAAGAGCCCCAACTGAACACTGTTGTCTTAAAAAGCACATGTCCATCCCGGGAATAAGCAACTCAAGGATGTGTCGGTTCTGTTCCATAACGGAAGAAACGCCTCTACACATCTTAACCGATTGCGATAACACTCATCTGGGACACTATTTTTTCCACCCAGAAGAAGTGAAATTGCTCACGGCTAAGCAACTCCTTCTAATCATTGAAGACATAGGGCATAGCAGTGTACTATAGCCATAGCAGCGATCACAATAGACTTTCCTAGGTCGCAGTGATACTAGTCTCTTACCTAGACCTGCATAGCTGCTCGCATATAATAAAAAAAATAATCTATCAGCTTCCTGCACGCATTACCATGTCGTCAATCCCTTCAGTAAAAAGCTGTGCTACAATCCTGCTAGTTCGTACTAGGTTGTCACTTCATGGAATATAAGCTCGATAAATCAAAATCGATGAGGCAGAAAGGTTTTAAAATGGATCATCCTTACTTAAATTAAAAGGTACGTGGATTCCAACTCCTACACTAGACGATATAGTTTTTTTATTTCGTTTTTCAGCTAATGTATTTTGTTACGATCATTTTTAATGAATCAGAGTATTAATCTGCAACACTAAGCATACACATTTACAGACGAATAGGGCAAAAACATTTTTATATTAAGTAACTAGACTTCTAATTTAATCAGACTTATTGTAAAACGTGGTTAATTGATAGTCTCAGGTGAAAGCTATGTTGTAGGAATAGTCTGTCTAACTAAAGAAGACCATTTTTCTTGGCGCGACATTCTTCGAAATTTGAAATTTTGTGTTCGAATGCTATACTTTTAAAACAGATTTTAGTTATAGAGTACTATTCTATAGTTTGGTATATTATTATTGTTTAGTATAATATATTAGATAATAAGATAACTTACAGGTTCTAAATCTGAATTACAGGGTGAGAAATTGTGTCATAAGAGAAAAGTGTGGTTTACAAGATGATGTTGTGACCAGGATTAAAAAAGAAAAGTTTCGGTCATGGGTCACAAACAATGAACGAGGAAAGAGTGACAAAGCACATTTATATTGCAGATGTGAATGGTAGTCAAGATGGGACGCCCTAAACGAAGTTTTATCTACCAAATTGGCGATTTTAAAATGGGCCAGATTAGGAGTACCCTCAACCGACGAGCGTGTCGACGATGCGTAGATATATGGATGTAAAGAAGGCGAGACAGGTGTGTTAGGATCGTGCCAAATAGAATTACGTAGTTTCTATCTACCCCTCTTGGTGACAGGCGTGAATTATTGTTGTTTATATTATTTTAGAATCAACTTTATATTGCATGATTTGATGTGTTCATTTCTACTAATTTATCTCAACTTTTTAAATTTATTAATATACTTAGTGATTTGTTAATAAATCTATAATTTTACCACTAGTACCTATAGTAATAAATAGATGATGTACCACTAGCAATTAAACCGTCTGCAGTTTCTGCTGGAGGGCTTTTGTATCAATATTTTTTTTTTAAATTTTGAATAAATGAAAAAGTTTTAACAATTATAAAATAGATTTCAAATAAGGCTGAGTAGACTCAAAGTAAAATCTGTTTCACGAAAGAATTTCCTCGGAATTATGTGAAATAAAATGTAACCTGTAAAATAGGACAGAAAATGCCACTGCGGCTAAGAGTCTTCGTTAATTTTAAGTTTCAATTTCAAACCCTTGTATTAAGCCGAGACTTTCATGAACCCCCTTTTGTAGTAATACTTTTTATTTAAAGACTTACAAATTTTGCTACATGATAGAGCTACGCTGCAACTATATTATGGTTGTAGCACGAATGGGTCGTCTCGACCAGGAAAGGATCACACTCTCACAGAATATCAGCTTTAGAGAGCAGTCTAATACTGCTGTATTTGGCATGGTGAGTGTGGAGAACCGGAGACGCTTTTTACTGGAATCTCTCACTAAATCGTAGTCCTCAGGGGTGACAACGCTCTGTATTTTGATTCTTAATCGAAAATAAATATACATTTCTATGAAGCACAGCATATACTTACCATCAGGTGGGCTGTGTGTATTCTATAACAAATTAAAACATATACGTAGTACAGTAGTGTAGCAAACATTTTATAAAATGTTTCTATTATAAGCAACTGTGTCAAGCATAAGATTAAATATTGAAGTTCTAACACGAGCTGAATGTATGTCACGTAGGACATGAAACGCGTCGTACTTTACAATAGTGCGCTAATGAGCACTCTAACTAGCGGTATTCAAAGGACAATTTCGTAATACGATAGTTAACGAAATGAGTCTGTATTTACCTTAATTAGTTTATTTACGTATAGGAATATAGCGAATAGACTTGTTAATCAAAACTTGGCTTTGTCCGACGGCTCTGTGGTAGCGTGAGCTGCGACGCTGGGGGTCAGGGTTTTAATTCCTCTTTTTTCTTCTTTTTTTATGCTGCTCACCCGATGGTAAGTGATTACCGTCGCCCATGAACAACTGCAATAACGGGAGAATAACAGATGCGTTGCCGGCCTTTATAAAAGAGTGGGCTCTTTTCTTGAAGTTCCCCAATTCTCGTATCGGTCCGAAAAAATTACTGATGGTAGTCGGTTTCACAAGAAAGTTGTACGAAGAAGAAAACCAGAAGAAGATCCAGAAATCCAGATGGTACGGATGGTATACTCACAGCACAAGAGTATTCGTATTTTTTAAAAATAACTATTCTTTTATACAAGACATGTGAAAATAACTATTCTTTTTATACAAGACATGTAAAAATAACTATTCTTTTTATACAAGGCGTGTAAAAATAACTATTCTTTTTACAAGACATGTAAAAATAACTATTATTCTTATTCTTCAAAAATGACAGGAGGCCTGTGTCCAGCCGTGAGACATATATGGGCTCTAACTTTAACTTTTAACTTTAATAAGTTTTGGCGTTTGTTTTAAATACATTATATAATGTATGAGTAACAAAGTTAAACACAATTAATCACATTTACTGGATAGATTTAGTATGTTTATGTGAAGAAAACCTTTGTACCTTTGCCTATACTTGGAGACATACTCTACTTTACGAAGACGAAGAATCGACTATGAGAATGATTTTTAGAAATTGTAAATATACATATAATGATTTGATAGATTTATTAATTTCAATATTTTCAGGATCCTTAAGTGCAGCAATTCATATAAATTATCTGCGCCAATTATTTTTTTGCAATCATTTATTATAAAATATTATATTAATTTATATATAATTAAATGAAATACTACTTCTCCTTATCTAATCAAAGTTAATTTTATAAAACTCCTTTATCATCCTCCTTAAATAAAGCCGTGTTATTTTAAAGGCTTATAGCACTTGCCATAAATATCACAGTACACAATCAACCCAGATTCGATCCCCAGCCGGCACCAATTAAATTATAGTTTCAATAGCTGATTTATCACGTGCTTAGTGTTAAAGTCAAGCATCGTGAGAAAACTTGTATCTAAGCTTTTTTCTCAGAAACTTCTATCTAAGAAATAAAAAAGTATTCAATACATGTAAAGCCCGCTAGACGCATTACGCATATTTTTATTGTTTTATTTTAAAAATGAAATTTTAAACCAACACCATCAAATTGTCAGAGTCTGAGTGTTTCACCCCAGTGCCTCGGCTCCATGACCGCCGCTCCTGTGCCTGATCTTTCTTCGGTTGTATCGGATTGCTGCCCCAGTGCACTCATTATTCGCCCCAGGGTGAGTGAATAGAAATCGCACCAAGCACATACTCGAGCTATAATATATATATATATATATATATATATATATATATATATATATATATATATATATATATATATATATATATATATATATGTATGTATATAAGAGCCGTGGTAGCTCAGATGGTTAGCGCTCGCTGTAAATTTCACAGTACGCGAGCAAACCGGGTTCGATCCCCGCCAGCACCAATAAAATTGTTAATTGCAATTTTAAGTGCTGATTTACCACGTGTTCGGCGGTGAAGGAAAATATCGTAAGGAAACCTGCATATAAAAAAAAATATTTCGAAGACATGTGAAGTTCGCCAACACGCATTGGGGTAGCGAGGCGGACAATTCCTTGCCCTAAAACCCTCTCAGAAATGAGCGGAGGCCTGTGCTAAGCGGTGGGACGTATATAGGCTGTAACTTTACTTATATATATATATATATATATATATATATATATATATATATATATATATATATATATATATATATATAATGTTGTTTTCTATTTTAGTTGTAAAAAGTTTATATGTACATTTAAGTCGCCCGTGGGTGAAAAAGGTTTGAGCTCTCATTTGTCTCAGCAACATTTTCCGGACGCACGTGTAATTTCAAACAAAGAGAAGAATTAAAAAACGGTCCCATAGTAATTCGAATATCATTTCGTCTGTAAATATCAATAAATGTAAAATTTTTTAGACAGACCTTACCTGAAATGTGGACTTTTACTTAAACCGAAAATCTCGTTAATATTTGATAGTATTAGGTTTATTTAAAACATATAACAGCGGGAGTTTTCAAAGAAACAAAAATGTCTTGTATTAATAATAATATTAATAATAGACTCGTGTATTATTATTTATAATATATACCGTGTAGTGGCGGTGTAATAAAATTCACTACCACATATCGTTGGAGGCGACAGATGGAACAAAACCAGGAGATGGGCAGCAGCGTCTTTCTACGGACAACTATCAAAACTGTGGTTGCCAATCCATCTGCCAAGAGTGGCAACATCAGTAAATGACTCTTTGTGAGGTAATCTATAAGTCGTAATACTATATTATATGCTAATCACAGACGAGATAACAGTCCCCTTGATAGTAAGTCGTTCCTTCAAATTATGCGCGTTTACTTGTTCACTCATTTCTTAATTTCAGGATAATGCTGCTTCAGTTTATCGCCTGTTTCAGTTTTATTCTGTCGTATACTACGATACCCACGGGTTTATATGGACTAGTGGATATACTTACTCTGTATATTCTGCACATATACCCCATATTTATGCATGGTAGAGTCACGCTGCAGCTATATTATGGTAGAACCATAAGCAAGAATGGGTTGGGTCGGCCCGTATAGGGCCACGCTCTCACAGAATACCAGCGTGAAAAGGTAGTTTAATTCTGCTGTGTTTCGTATGGTGAGTGTAGAGAACCGGAAAATATTTTTATAAATCTTTACTACATCAAATGGCTTAGCATAATCTCCCGTTTTGCCGAAAATATTGCAGCTTTAATTTTGAAATAAATGTATGGTAAAGTTGAAGATTAATGTTAAGTAAAATGTTAGACGCAAAACTCGATTCAGTAAAATTTACTCCATTGAAAAAAAATCACAAGTTACCTCTAAATCGAACATTCTGGGGTTCCAGTAGATTAAATAAAAATAAGATTAGACAAATAAATATATTATTATCAAAATAGTTATAGATATATTATAAGTAAATAGTTAAATATAAATTTATGAAAGCTTATACTACACAATAAAGTTATATAAAGCATTAGTTATATAAATATTGTTAAATAAGTATTTTCATATAGGTACATATACTTTAGATACAGATAAATCTATATTAAGTGAGTAATAAACGAGCAATTATTGTATATATATAATCGGAATCTGGGAAACGGCTCCAACGATTTTCATAAAATTTTGTGTGCAGGGAGTTTCGGGGGCAATAAATCGATCTAGCTAGGATTTATTTTTAGAAAATGTCTTTTGCCCGTATTTTTAGGCAATGAAAAACTGCTACAATATCGTTAGAATAAGAAGGTAAATTTTGACAATTTATTAATGATTACAAATAGCTTAATTGTTATATTGGGCGGTCACAAAATCGTAATACCATGGCTGGAGCCCAGACCGACCGACCGACTTTTTAATTTTTTTTTCAAGTTCCTTTCTTTTTTGAGAAAAAACTATTTTTCGAGCCCTTTTTTTAATATTTTTTTATAAACACGAAAATTTAAATTAAACTAATTGCACTCATGATTTTTTGTTCAAATAACCAGTTCAGTTTTTTCTATTATGTCGCTAAGATCAAATAATATTATTCGTATTTCATCAGTATGTAATTTGCATCTAAATATAATTTCCAAAACACACGAATTAAAAAAAAACCGAGTGAAAAATACCGAGCAAAGCTCGGTCAACCGGGTACTCTATATTAAGTGAGTAATAAATAACTAACATAGAGTAAACCAAACTAACACCTGCATAGATTATAAATAATGTAAATTTACAGGAAATAAAAGGCTTTTTTATTTTATTTATCCAACAAAATACTTCAAACTAGAAGAAACTTTGCATACTAACTGAACTAACTATAAAGCAGGTCTTATGTTTTTATATTTTTTAATTAATATTGTTACGCGCTCCAGTCGACGGAACTAGCGCCATCTAGTCTCGAACCGAAGAACTAAACTTCTTGAAGTTGAAACACGAACTCTCGGTACCTTGCGCGTGTTTACTTGAATATTCTGGATATTCCGGTGCTAATTTATATAAATAGGCGCTGCAAGATGCAATCGGGAAGTATTGGATTTGGCGAGACAAGCGAAGCTTCGGAATGAAATAAAGTGAATTAGTGTGATTAATTATTAGTGTTTTAAGTTTTAATTTGTGTAAAGAAAATTAAAGTGTTAATTTAGGTAATTTTATCGGCAATTTTTATTGTCACGAACCTCAAGCTCGTAACAATTGGTGTCAGAAGTGGGATAAAATCATGCCGATTTTACCTAAGGAGGAAACGGAGGGTGTCCGTACCCGAAGTCAACGCCAGCAGGAGACGGACCAGATACGATTTGGTGGTGCAATACGGCAGACGTCGGACGGCCGGCCGCCAGCCACGGAGGCCGGCCCGTTAGCAGCTCATACGTCTGTAGCACCTGATTTAGGTGCTCTGATGGTGATGCTGCAGGAGCAGGCCCGTCGGTTGGAAGAGCAGCTGCAGCGCGGACAAGAGGAACAGGCACGTCAGTTGAAAGAGCAGCAAGAGGAACAGGCCCGCCGACAGGAGCAACAGGTCCGCCGACAGGAGGAACAGGCCCGCCGACAGGAGGAACAGGCCCGTCGCTTAGAAGAGCAACTCAAACGCGACAGAGAGGAGCAGATGCTTCTCATGAAGGACCTTCACGCTACCTTCGGGAAAGAGATAAGGGAGGTGAAGGATAAGGTTGCTCAACATGATAACTGCCTGTCGGAAGCTGAGACCCAAATCAACCAAGTTAAGAAAACGCTGGATGAACTCAAACTTGGAGATGGAATTGCAGCCCCCGCAGTAGCTACTACACCTTCGCTACGTGGATTCAAGGAACCACCGTTCGACGGGACTTCTTCCTGGTCGACCTACAAAATACAGTTCGAGGCCGTTATGGAGGCAAACGGCTGGAATAAAAGCCAGGCCATGACTGCACTCACCTTAGGCCTGCGCGACCAAGCCTTAACTGTGTTGGAAGCTCTCGGTAAGAAAGTGACCTACGAGCAGCTCCTTGAGGCATTGGAGGCAAGATATGGTGACGCTCACCTGAAACACGTCTTTCGCGCGCAGCTTAAAGATCGCGTGCAACGCAGCAACGAAAACCTGCAGCAGTGGGCCCTTGAGGTGGAGAAGATTGTTCGAAAAGCATACCAGTCTGTACCTGCGCTCATTGAAGGGAACCTGATGCAGACATTCATCGACGGCATCCGCGACCTGGAAGTCAGAGCTGCTGTGAGGCTCGGGCACCACGAGACGCTTAAGGACGCCTTGGCCCATGCACTGGAGGTGGAAGCCGTGTGGCAGGATCATCGTTCCCATCGCGTCAGGGAGGTTGCAACAGCTATAGTTCGCGCCCGCAACAAAGGATACAGCCCTAGATGCTATGGCTGTAGGGAAAGGGGCCATCTTCGATCCAGCTGCCCTAAGCGAAGCGCAGAAAGGGAAAGTGAACGATATCAGGAGGGTAGTGCAGCTAACGGCACTGCCTGGCGGCGACAGCATCGTCGTTCACCTCACGCTAGAGAGGTTGCAGCAGTTACGGTTCGCGACCACAATAAAGGATACAGCCCTAGGTGCTATGGCTGTGGGGAAAGGGGCCATCTTCGGTCCAGCTGCCCTAAGCACACCCTAGGAAGGGAAGGTGAACGGTTTCAGAAAGGAAGTGCGGCTAACATCACCGCTCAGCGGCAGCCGGGATACGACTTTACTATCAGACATCGCAGCGGGAAATCTCATGGCAACGCAGATGCATGGTTAATAAGACCTTGTCCTGAAGATCGGAAACATTGTACTAGGTAAGAGAGTAAGGAAGTGGTATCCGTGATGATGTTCAGGACAGACCACCTCAGCAACGAGTGGAAGGACAGCCTACGACATGCACAGCAGGAAGATCCGGACATCAAGCCGATTCTGGAATGGATGAAGGCCCGTGCTACCAAGCTTAAGTGGAGGGACGTCTCAGCGATGAGTTTAACCACGAAAAGCTATTGGGCCCAATGGGACAGCTTGCTGATTCAGGGTGGAGTCCTGTGTCGTAAATGGGACAATTGTCGAGGAGACAGCTGTCGTTTGCAAATGGTTGCCCCTAAGGCTAAAGTGCCGAATGTTCTACAGCTGTGTCATAATGGTCGTTCAAGAGTCCATCTGGGAGTTAAACGAACTCTGCTGAAGGTCCGAGAATATTTATATACATATTTATATATTACAATTTCAAAACAGCCTAGGTTGAATGCGATACGAGACGAGAATGGCTGTATCCTGAATGATGAAGTGTTGAGTCTAAAGAGATGGAAGGAATATTTTGAAAGCGTATTTATGAGTGAGGAGAAGTGTGAACTAAATGAAATAGAAATTCCGAAAGAAGATGAAAGATATAGGGAGATAAGTATAGATGAAATAATGAAAGCAATGAAAAGCATGAAAGTAGGTAAGGCAGCTGTATACGATAGAGTTTCACTCGAAATGCTAAGGGCTGGAGAGGACGTGGTGGCAGGCCTGCTGTACACCTTGTTTAATTTATGTTGGGAACTAAAGCGGGTACCGGGAGACTGGTGCAAAGCCGTGATAGTCCCAGTATATAAGGGAAAAGGGTCACAGCAGGGCTGTAAAAACTACCGTGGTATCAGCCTTCTTAGCATTGTGGGAAAACTGTATGCTAAGGTACTAATTGAAAGGGTTATGAAAGAAACTGATGAAAAAATTTGGGATGTGCAAGCGGGATTTAGAAAGGGAATGGGGTGTACGGATCAAGTCTTTTCCATGCGCATGATCGCGGAGAAGTTTTTAGCGAAAAACCAAAAAGTTTTTTGTGCGTCCATGGACTTGGAAAAGGCTTATGACAGAGTGGACAGGGATGTGTTATGGCAAACGCTGAACGCATTTAGGTTGAGCGCTGGTTTGATACAGGCACTAAAGTCTCTGTATATGTTGTGTTAGAATCAACGGGGTCTACTCGGACTGGTTTGGCATCCATAAAGGTGTCAGACAGAGCTGTGTAGCTTCCCCTTGGCTGTTCAACCTATTTATGGACAGCTGTTTGGAAAATTTGAAAGTTGAATAATGCGGGTTAAGAATGGGTGAGTTAACCATCAAATGCCTTTTGTACGCCGATGATCAAGTCGTACTTGCGTCGTCGACGGCCGAGTTGCAAATGTTGGTTACATTAATGAACAGGTCATTAAAAGAAAGTGGAATGAAAGTGAACGCAAGTAAGACGAAAGTGATGGTTTTTAAAAGAGAAGAAAGCAAAACGGTGCGTGAAATAAGAATAGAAGGAGAGTTAATTGAGCAAGTGGATGAGTTCGTATATTTTGATGTGTATTCAGCAGGGATGGGAGATATGATAAGGATATTGAACGACGAGTGAATGCAGGAAATAAAGTAAATGGGGCTCTACACTCTATTGTGAAAAGTCAGAATGTGTCAAAAAAGGCACGTATGGCAATTCACAATGCTGTATTAATCCCTACTTTAACGTATGGTAGTGAAAGTTGGGTGTGGCAGAAGAAGCACGGGAGTAGAATTAATGCAGTAGAAATGCGGTCGCTAAGGAGTAAGTTAGGGCTGAATCTGAGTGACAGGGTGAGAAACTGTGTGATAAAAGAAGAGTGCGGTTTTGAAGATGATGCGGTGACCAGGATTAAGAAAGGAATGCTTCGGTGGTTTGGTCATGTAGAAAGAATGAATGCGGAAATACTGACAAAGCAAATATAAGTTGCAGATGTGAATGGAAGAGTCGGAAAGGGACGTCCTAGGCGGAAGTTTGTCGACCAAATTGGCGATATACTAAAAATGGGCCAAATTAAGAGTACCCTTAACCGACGAGCATGTATGCGTAGGTATATGGATGTGGAAGAGGCGAGAAAGGTATGTCAGGATCGTGCTAAATGGAAGTCTGTAGTCTCTGCCTACCCCACTGGGTGACAGGCGTGAGTGTTTATGTATATGTATGTATTTTTTAATTACCATTATTTTCATCGTAAAAAGAAATTACCTAAACTATCAGCGCCCTGAAGAAGAAGAAGAAGTTCTGTCCGATAATGTGAAAAGCTGTGTCGTTTGCGCTTAGAATATGTATTACGCAACAATATGACGTAAACTTAAAATGGGAAATTAGCGTAGTAAAAGTAAGAAGCGACTAGGTTGGTGTAAAGAAACAGGCATAAATATGAAAAACTACCGATCTATCAACTTACAGTATTAGTGATTACAAACGTGTAGGTAGATAAGGCGATAGATAAGGTAGATAAGATAAGACGCGCGGGGAAGTGGGGGCGAAATTAGAATTTGAGCTGGGGTTGTACAGGCTCTTAATGAAAACGAGGTATTATACTTTAGTCCTCACGGGTGACTACGCATCCGCATTTTAATTCTTAATCAAGGATAGATGTAAGTATCTATGGGACACAATATCCACTTACCATCAGGTCGATTGTCATAATTATTCTATAAAAAAAGGAATTTTACTATCAATAAATTAAGTCATCAGAGACAAAAGAAATGGTAACAAAACGCTATACCGTTTTAACGGCACGTCTGTAATGAAATGTTCAGTCGTGCAAATACATTGGTATTCCTTTATCGCTTTTTAAATATTTGTATTCAATTTTCGCCTTTGCCTTTTCATTCTGATCAGAATTTAAAATTTCGAATAACATTGCTTGAAGTAAGTAATTCTTTATCATTTTATTCTTTTAAGTATTATCTTTAAGTTAAAATTATTACTTACACAGATATATATATATATATAGTGTAAGGTTGGTGTAAGTTAATAGTGCATGTGATTATTTTATACAGTTTTTATGAGCACACACTCGCCAACAAGTTGATTTCAGTTTGTCAACTTTACTATGGTAAAGTTATTAAACTTGTTATAAAATAAACAAATAAAGTTTTGTTTTATACTGTGTAATAATATCCAAATCACTTAAGTGTCGGAAGAGGTGACATGGGGAAACGACAAGGACAGCAACGCTATATTAAAACGCACTACTGGAAACAAAACTGCGTTTGGCAATCCGTCTGCTAAAAACGACGACTTTGGCAAATATCCCCTTTATAAGTCAACTTTTATAAATTTTTAATTAATGATTGCATATACACATTTAAGATGTATATTTAAGTACTAAATCTGCAAAATTCCTTCATGTTAGCTAAACAACGGTGTCCTAAACTCTAGACACTAAAAGGTAAATATTTGTATATTATTTTTGTTTATTCATTTGTTACAGCCTTTTACAGGCAGAATTTTGACAAGTCGTCGCCAATAGATAAGCGAGTGTCACGGCCGGTCTGACAATCGCAGCTTTTTATTATTTTAAGTTTTTATCAGGACGCTGCTGCTTACCATCTCCAGTTTCATTTCCCTCTGTTGTACGAGTATCTTACGACATACGATGACTACATGGCCACTATTATTGTTTAAATATGAAAGTTTTTAATCATTATTTTAATTATTTCACATTATAAGTTTCCTTATTATAATTTGCAACGTACATACACAACGTGAATAGTATTACAGTTTTTAACTTAATAAATGCCAATCGAATTCATGAGATGGATAAGCAAGGGGATTGAAAGCTGTAAGAAGTTTCAAGCAATCATGCAAAGTGCAATATTCAATTATCCACTTACAACTTATCGTTACAACTTTATTGCCCCATAATTGAATATTGCACTTTGTTACCAGCAGAGTAGGTAAAGTTCAATTGAATTTGAATTGTTTAACTGAATGGAATACTTATTGTGTAACT
Organism: Parnassius smintheus behrii; assembly: GCA_036936625.1. NCBI lineage: Eukaryota > Metazoa > Arthropoda > Insecta > Lepidoptera > Papilionidae > Parnassius > Parnassius smintheus. The sequence continues at coordinate 13,329,389 of JAUPFT010000022.1, forward strand.
TACTTATGTTCCCTGAGGAACATCATATTAGTATAGTCATTAATCACTTAATTCAGCTTTCTGCTGAGAGAATTCTATCGCAACAAAATTTTAGAATACTCTGCACCTACTTTTACAGCATAGTTATAGTAGCATAAGTTTAGTTGGAAATATAGAAACAGTGTAGTCGTCATCGTCATCATTATTACAACCCTTCACAGGACCACTATCGAACATAGGCTTACCCCAAGGAATGCCGCAAAGCACGGTCCTGATTCACCTGCATCCATGGACTTTCTGAACGTATTACCAGTATAGTGTAGTGGCGGTGTTAATATATCTACTACGCCATATCAGCATCTTACTGATAACTACACAAAATAATAAAAAACTGTGGATGCCAATTCATCTCTATGTGTCAATATATGGCAGAGTCCCATGTTCAGCAGTATCTTTTATAGACTGTAATGGACGGAAGCACTCACCAGTGTCTGGACTGGTTGTGGAAGAACTTCCGTATTTCGAGGTGACTCATATCTAAAGATTTAAATTCCTAGTGAATTGATGGATTCTCGTAGTTTTCTGTTTCAATGCGAGAGTAATTTCCTACTAGGGACTATTTTATACAATAACACGAACGCAGCTTTTACATTCCGCATATTATGATCTCTTCTTTAAGCTCCAAGATCTTCTCTTTAGTCCGCAGTGTGCTTGCGTTGAATGTTGCCAGATAGTGTGCTAAGTGCGCTAAGTGTCAATCGAAACTCCAAGGGAGATTCTTAGCGCCGCCTGCTAAGACTTTACCGTGGTCGCCACCGCATCAAGAGATATCGGGGTCGCCGGAGCTGGCCATGGTTACCACGTTTGGCAAACGGGGTGGCAATCGCAGTATTTTTAATTTCAAATCGCCCATCTTGGTTTTTTTCCAAAGTTGCCTGTTACAACACACACAATAAGATATGGGGTAAATGGATATTGCTATACCGACATTACGCGGTCAATTTCACGATATTATTAATGTGTTCAAAACGATATTATTAATTATTTTGTAGTGTCATGTAGCCCGCACGACAACATTATAGTTCGAAGTAATATTAAAGTTTTAGTACCAACAACACTTTTCTTATGATTACATTACATGGTGACCCTGTCCTATATATATAATGCCTGGTCTCCACCGGGACCTACATAAAAGAACAAAAATAATTACGAAAATGAAATTAAAACTTGAAATATATAATATTGTAATAATGGATGTGATTTTAGCCCGGATATAACAAAAATTCACTCAAGACCAAAAACAAACATAAGAAGTAGCCACAGTATTACATATTTTTAAAGAAGATAATATACGTAGGTTTTCTGAAAAGTATCCGACTTATTAAAGATACAAGAGATTTTTGTAAAATTAATTTTTATTTTTCTACATAATCTCCTCGTAACTCTACACACGATGTTTCCATAGTTGTTCACGAAGATAATTGCCTCCTCATTTGACGAAGATCTTTGTCCTTCCAGCGCGATTTTTAGATGGGGGAACAAAATGAAGTCGCTTGGAGCTAGATCTGGTGAGTGAGGTCAAGGTCAAGCAGTTGAAAGGATTTTCGCCATGACAATCGCTGAGATGGCGCGTTGTCTTGGTGAAACAGGATTTCCTTTTTCCGCAAATGTGGCCGTTTTTCCGCAATTTTTGTATTCTGTTTGTGAAGTAATGATGGGTAGTATGCTTCTGTAAAGTTTATTTTTATTTTTTGAAGATAGTCGATTAAGATAACTAAACGACTATCCCAAAAAAAAACATTTGTCATCACTTTTTCAACCAAGAAAACAGTTTTGCCTTTTTAGTATAGTGGTGTATGCACGTTTTATTTACAGTAATCTATCGGCGCCAAACGCGGATTTATTAAAAATATTAAATAAAAAAATAAAAAATAAAATTGCGTCTAAACTGCACCAACAGAGCGTTGGAAATATTCATTCGAATACATTTTTGGTATAACGTGAGCAAACGCGGTGACAGCTTTCTCATGCCTAACCCTTGATTCAACTCGTAACAAAAGCTTTTTGGACATTTTCATAGCCTCTGCTATCTCTCTCACTTTGGTCGGTCACTCGGTCGTTTAGCACCATTTGGTGAACTTTAGCGATGTTACCGTATAGTTGCAATTTTTGAACGTCCCAAATGTTCATCGCCTCCTAAGCTACGCCGGCCACGCATAAATTCAGCTGCCCAAAATTTTACTATGATAAATGATGGTGCAGTCCCTATACACAGATTTCAACTGTCTCTGATTTGCGGAGGCGTATTGCCTTTCGAAAAGAAAAATTTAATGACAGCTCGATACTCATTCCTTTCCATTTTCACAAAAACACTCACATCGACGCACTCAAATTATTATTGTCAAATAGCAACTACGCATCCAAAATGGCTGAAATTTTAGTGCGTAACTATCGAAAGATGCACAATTACATTCATTAGATTTTATTGGCGAGTGCTGCCATCTTCACGTTAGGGTTAGAAGCTTATCAGGCCAACCTGGTACATACCAATAAACATAAAATTTTGAAGATTAAAAAATACGAGGATTTGAAGACTAAAAGTATTCCATGAAACAAGATCAAAGGAAAATTAATTCAATTCAATTCAATAACACGAATTTACAAAACCAGACAAAATTGCAGCCCAGCGAGCCTTAGCCGAGAAGATTAAAACAAAAAGAATAAAGAAGAAACTAAGAGGTAACCACGCACTTGTGTGATTTATAATTCCATTTAAAACGACAAGATTTTTTTTATGTTGGTTCTGCTATTATATTATATTTATTAAACTTAAGTATTAAATGTTATCTATAATTATATTGGAAAGGGAGGGCGCCACCATGGCACTGCTTACATCGGTTCCGTGATTTTAATTGAAAAATAATTACTTCTAATCGTGAAAGTAAATCAAAACTTACCTAGAATGCTAAAAAGTGTAGCAAAGTACCAGGACAAAGTGAAGTATTTGAGTGAAAGTGAAATACTAGTGCTAAACAAGTGCAAAAACTTGGTTCATCATAACGGCTGAACAACTTTTGTTTTTTCATTGTAATGATTGTCGAGAACTAATTAAAGTTAGGAAAGTGTAGATTATCAATTTGTTTTTTAAAGACATCTTATTTATACGTGCGCGGAACTGAAAAAACAAGTGCAAAACATAATCAACATTTTTAGGTTAACTATTGCAATATTGCTATTCATCTTGCATACAAGCTAACCTCTTAGCGACATCTACTGACGAGTGGCTGAACATAAAGGAGAGAGATCCAACTACACCGTTGCAGTATCCAACATAAAATAGTGTTTCCACTACTCACCACAAGAGGACATTATATATAAACAGGAATACAACAAAAAACTTCTGTTTATAATTATTTATATCGCTTATTTATTAAAATGGAGGAAATAAAAAATGTGTTAAAAGTAATGCAAGAGGAAATAAGACAACAAAAAGTCGATATGCAGGATATGAAGGAGGATATTAAAAACACTAGTAACAGCAATATTAACGAGAAGTTTAAATGTCTAGAAACCAAAAACGAGCTTTTAGAACAGAAACTAGAAACGCAGACAACAAAAATAAATTATTTGGAGAGGACCATAAAAAAGAAAAATCTACTCATATTCGGAGTCTCTGAAGACGAAAAGAGCTACTGGGACCTAGAGAAAAAGGTTATAGATATAATAAATAACGTAATAAACATCAAATGCGATAGCAACGGTATTGAATGCGTGAGAAGACTTGGAAAAAAGGGAGAAAAAGTCAGACCCATCGTTATAACATTAACCACAATGGAGTTAAAAATAAAAATACAAAAAAAACAAAAAGAAGCTAATACCTACACCCTACTATATTAAAGAAGATTTTCCTCCCGAAATACTAAGCAAGCGAAAGGAACTCCAAATGGAAGTCAACAAAGAAAGAGAACAAGGTAAATTAGCGATTATTAAATATGACAAAATCGTAATACTTAAGAACCGAAACCAGCAAGCCGAGAAGCAAATTATGGATAAAAAGAAAAGAGTTTTGTCAGAGTCACCGAAAACATCGCAATCAGACTGTGAAAATAATAAAGACAAGCAACCTATAAAGATCAATAAAACAAACAGCATGGATAACTTCCTGTTAAAAAAACCAACTTTGCAATTTCCCTCCAAAAAAATCACTTCGCATCCTCATGATCCAAGAACCACACAATAACAATCAACACCGCCCCCCCCCCCCATCTCCCAACACGGCTAGTCACCGCGGGAGAGGACGACTACAACCCTCCAACCTGTCAACCACTCTATATCTGCACATACAATGTTAAATCATTACTATCGCCACAACGAATGATACTATTAAAATATTCATTATCAAAAATTAAACATGATATAGTAGGACTATCGGAAATCAGAAGAAAAGGAAATGAAATTATCGAGGACGAAAATCATATTTTTTGTTATACAGGTGATATACAAGGGCAATATGGTGTAGGCTTTTTAATAAAAAAGAAATATAAAAACAACATAGAGAACTACGTAGGTATATCAGATAGAGTTTGCCTCCTAAATATGAAATTCTACAAAATATCAATTTCAATAATACAGGTGTACGCCCCCACCTCTGAAGCACCGGAAGAGGAAATAGATCTTTTTTACGATCAAATCGAAAAAGCTCAAAAACTAGCAAACGGAAAAACGATTTTAATGGGAGACTTAAACGCTAAAATAGGAAAAAGAAAAGCCATGGAAAACATAATTATGGGGCCATACTGCTTTGGAACGAGGAACGACAGAGGAGACAAATTAGTACAATACGCATTAAAAAACAATTTCACTATAATTAACACAATATGTAAGAAAAAAATTAAAACTTTATGGACATGGACTACACCAGACAAGCATCATAAAAACCAAATCGATTATATTTTGAGCAACTCTCCAAAACTTTTCACAAACATAGAAATTTTAAATAATAATACATTTTCAAGCGACCACAGACTACTGCGAGGTACAGTACAACTGAAAAAACCTAAAAAAAGTAGAGCAACTTTTACTGAAACTCGAGCTAGTCTGTCGTGCGACAAGAGTCAACAAGTATACCTCAAGACTTTAGAGGAAAAATGCAACAAACTGAATGGGAAAGTTGCGACGACATAGAGTCCTTCAATCTTAAAGTAGAGACAGCCATAAAACAAAGCCTAGATGCTGCCACCTCAAAGAAAACAAGCAAAGATATTCTAACTATTGAAACCAAACAACAACTTAAAAAACGTATTGCACTGCAATCAAAACCATGTAAAAACAAAGAGGAGAAAAAAGAACTTACAGTTCTCTATAAAACTACAAATAAAATGTTAAAAAAAGACTACGAAAACTACAGAATGGAAATTATCGAAAGGAACCTGACCACCACCGGAAGCCAAAAGAAAGCCTACAAACAACTAAATACTGGGCGCAAATGGATACCCACATTGAAAGCACAGAATGCTACAGGTAAATTACAAACGCGAAAAGACATAATAAATATTGCTACGGACTTTTACAGGAATCTCTACCAGAATGAACGAAGCGAAGAAAAGGACCACAAAAAATATCAAATACAATTAAATACACCCATCGCGCCTTTTGACTGCAGAGATATATTGGAAAAAATAGAAAAATTAAAAAAAGAAAAAAGCCCAGGTCCTGATAATATTCCTAATGAAGCCTTAAAAATTGGAAAGAAAACTCTAATAGGTCCTATCACGATTCTGTTTAATAAAATTCTAGAAGTCCAAAAAATCCCTAAAAACTGGGGAGAATCTCGAATAATTTTATTATATAAAAAGGGAGATCCTTCAGACATTAATAACTATCGACCTATCAGCCTGCTACCAACAATGTACAAATTATTTGCAATGTGTCTGGAAAAAAGAATAGCATTAAGAATAGAAACAAACCGACCAGTAGAGCAAGCTGGATTCCGGTCGGGCTACTCTACTATCGACCACATCCACACGCTAGACCAAATAGTAGAAAAATATCAAGAATTTAATCAGCCGCTCTACCTTGCATATATCGATTATGCGAAAGCATTTGATTCAATTTCACACGAAAGCATATGGCAAGCGCTATCACACCAAGGTATTCCAGAAACTTACATAAATATAATCAAAGATATATACAAGAATAGTACAAGCAGGGTGAAGTTGGACAGACTAGGACCAAAAATTTTCATTAAAAGAGGAGTGAAGCAAGGAGATCCGTTGTCTCCAAAGATATTTATAGCCGTGTTACAGGACATTATGAAAGAGCTAAATTGGAGTAGAAAAGGAATTAAAATAGATACAGAGTTCCTAAGTAACCTAAGATTTGCAGATGATATCGTCATATTTGCAAAAACATCCAAGGAGCTGGAAACAATGATGGTAGAACTAAATAACGCCAGCAAAAAATAGGCTTACAATTGAATACGTTAAAAACAAAAGTTACTACAAACAGTATACAAAGGCCAATAATAGTAAACGAAACAGCGATAGAGTATGTGGACAGCTATGTATATCTTGGGAAACAAATTTCATTCAAGAAGTCAAGACACGAAGACGAAATAGAGCGCCGTATCAACATGACATGGAGGAAATACTGGAGCTTCAAAGAAATCTTAAAAGCAAAACTCCCACTAAAGCTCAAAAAAAAGGTAATAGACTCTTGTTTGCTGCCTTGTCTGTCATATGGAGCACAAACTTGGATTTTTCAAAAGAAAATAAAAAATAAAATACGATCGTGCCAGCGCGCTATGGAACGAAGTATCCTAGGCATTAAACTCCTTGACAAATGTAAGAGCGAGGATATTCGCAGGAAAACTAAATTGATAGACGCAGGACAACACGCACAACAGCTTAAGTGGAGTTGGGCGGGACACATAGCCCGGGTTACAGACGGAAGATGGACGAAACGAGTCACCGAATGGACGGGCCCAAGCGGAACAAGGAGTAAAGGGAGACCTAAAGATCGCTGGATCGATGAAATCCAAATAATAGCTGGTAGAGATTGGATGTTGAAAGCGCAGAATAGGATCAAATGGAAACAGTTGGAGGAGGCCTATACCCGGAGCGGGGCCATGTCTTAAACAATAACAATTTGGATTTTTTTTCTTGTATGTATGCAAATTGCATGGTAATATAAAGGCTTAATAATAATAATAAATAATTAAATGTTATCTATTTAACTTATTATTAAGTTGAACGTATTTATCAGATAATTCACGATTCAATTGATTTTTTAAATATTTTATTACTGTATACGAAAAAATAATAACAATTAATAAAAAATCATCAGTTACATTTTAACATTTTACTGTTATTTAATTTTATAGTACTCAGACAGTAATAAATACTGTCCTGCCAAAAATAAATGAAATAATAATATAAAAGATTACATTATTAATGTCAATTAATGCTTAATTTTACGATAATTTATAGTAATAAATTTGTTGTTTTTTTCCATAATACAAAATTTGAAAAGGGTTATAAACAATTCGCTATCATTATAAATTTTAGTTTTTTTTTTTTCTGTTCTAAAGGCAATAAATCTTAAATTGTTCTTATGAATGTTCAAATAAAAACAATGTATCGGAGTGTCAAGTTGATAGCCGTTATAGTGATTTTTAAATAATTTCTGTATACGATATAATAAATTTCATATTTCCAGCAAACTTTTTCTATGTATGTTAAAGTGATATAACTATTAACCATGAAACTATGTAGACTTCTCTCGTAAGAAATTTAAAATATCATTTTAAGGTATTTTTTTTTGCTTGCATGCATATAAGTAATAACATGTACAAGTTATGTTGATATTAGATATGATATTGTGAAAATTGAATATTATTAATTTCTACATTATGGAATGCAAATAAATATATTGTATTGTATTGTGTTCATACGATGAGATTACATTTTAACGTAATTAAATTTACCATAATATACCATTTATTATCAATAAAATTTTTGGTATTATCTAGTTAAAAAACAATTTTTTTAATGATTATTTTGTAACCTACGTGGAAAGCTGTCTCTGAAGAGTCCGAGCTATAGAGAAACATTACTTCAAGCATACGAGTCTGTTAGCTAATTAAGCTTTAAATAAATTAATAGAGACTTTGTCTTCGATAATCTTTTCTTGCGCCCGGAGCAAATATGGGCAACCCTCTGGAAAGCGGTGGGGAATGCTCATAGTAAACCACGCAGCCGGATGCGTGGTTATGTGGAGACTTTTACCCACTAAACCCCACCTTTTAGGGACTGGCTTAACGGTCTAACTAGAGATCTCTAAGCTGGACGCAACCCTCCTTGGCAGAAAGGAGGGCGCAGCAAAAAGGAGGGCGCACCTACACGCTTTTTGTTAGTGAGGTCGAAATTACCGTAACGAAAGCAATGAACACACTGTGCGTTTATTTGCAGAATCTGGTCCATAAATATCGTTAATGTTATGTGTAGTCTGCAGGTATTTCGTATGAAAATTTAACATTAATTCGAAAATAATTCAATTTTCAAATATTGCTTGGTATCGCTTTAACTGTCACTACAGCCTTTCAAAGTCACAAACATAGGCCTCCCCAAAGATGTAACTAATAATTTTTTTTATAGAAGAGGGGGCAAACGAGCATGCGGCTCACCTGATGTTAAGTGACTACCGCCGCCCATGATCAACCGCAACACCAGGGGAATTGCAGGTGCGTTGCCGGCCCTTTAGAAAGGAATACGCTCTTTTCTTGAAGGTCCCCAGGTCATATCGGTTTGGAAAAATCGCTGGTGGTAAACTATTCCACAGAGAGGTTGTACGTGGAAGAAAACTCCTCTTGAAACGTACAGTGGTGGACCGCCAAGCATCCGGATGGTGTGGATGGTACCGGGACGTTTGCCGCGTAGTGCGTTCACGAAATTTGGCGGCTGGGATTAATCCGAACAATTCCTCAGAGCACTCTCCATGGTATATGCGAAAGAAAATGCAAAGACATGCAACATCTCTTCGTAGTGCCAGTGAATCGAGCCGAATTAAATAATGATAGACTACCCCAGGAGGGTACCAGCACCCCTGGAGAATCCCTCGCTGAGCATCCACGACCATGTTTCTCCACTTCTGAGCGTGGGTGCTCAGGCTACCCCACGTATTCTGGGGGGGGGGGGGGGCAAAATTCCGCTCAAGACTACAACTGCTCGGGGCAAACGGTGCAACAAGACCAAGGCGACCCCCGCCACGCTGTCTGTGAATTTCTGCAATATCAGTGGACTTCACTCTAACCTAAACGCCGTCCACTATCATCTCGAGACGGCGAGGCCGGCTCTACTCTTTCTGACCGAGACGCAGGTGTCCTCTCCGGCTGTTGTCTCGTATCTCTCCTACCCGGGGTACAAACTGGAACACTCCTTTGTGCCTCGGGCTGGAGTTTGCGTTTACGTCAGAGAGGACATCTGTTCTCGACGCCTCGGCAGACTTGAAGGTTTGGACCTGTCCATCCTTTGGCTACGCGTAGACAGCGACGACCATCCGCGCGTCTAAAGGTGCCTCTATAGGTCCCATAGCGGTAATGCCGAAACAGACCGACTCTTCGACCACGTCCAAACGGCTGTAGATTCGTTGCTACAGCAGATCTCCTCCGCAGAGATCGTGATCCTCGGCGACTTTAACGTTCATCACGCCGAATGGCTTGGTTCACGTTTAACCGATCATGCGGGGAGATCTGTTCATGATTTTGCCTTGGCATATGGTCTGACAAAACTGGTTACTTCGCCTACGTGGATTCCAGATGTCGAGGATCATGCACCTTCCCTGTTGGACCTTCTGCTGACCTCTCACCCGGACGGATATCGGATATCCGTCGACGCCCCATTAGGCTCCTCGGACCATTGTCTGGTCCGGAGTGTTGTGCCACTCACGCTGAAATCGCGGTTGCATTCTGCAGGCTGCCGCCATGTTTGGCGCTATAGGTCAGCCGATTGGGATGGGTTGCGGTCTTTCTTTGCATCCTACCCTTGGGGTGGGTTTGCTTCTCGCCGGATGATCCCGACGTTGTTGCGGATTTTGTTACTGATGTGGTACTTCAAGGTATGGAACTTTTTATTCCTTCCTCTGTGGTGCCCATTGGAGGCAAATCTCAGCCATGGTTTGGTCGCTCCTGTAAAATAGCATCATGCTATAAGCAGGAGTGCTACCAAGCCTGGGTTGATGCATCAGCGTCCCGGGATGTAAACACCAGCGCTCTAAAAAAGAAGTATAATTCCGCCTCTAGGTCCTTCAAAAGAGTCATTGCCGAGGCAGAGCACATAGGCAGAATTGGCGAGAAACTAGTTCGCCTTCCTTCTGGAACCCGTGCATTCTGGTCTCTCGCTAAGGTTGTCCAGGGGAATTTCTGTCAGCCATCTCTTCCATCTCTGCACAGGGAGGACGACTCACTGGCCCATACTGCAAAGGAGAAAGCCGATCTTCTAGGCTCTTTCTTTGCGTCTAACTCGATTCTCGATGACGGGGGGAGTACGCCGCCGACCATTCCGCGGTGTGAGTGCTCCATGCCGGAAGTGCAGTTCACACAGCGCTCGGTTCGCAAAGCACTCCTCTCCCTGGACATCCACAAGTCGAGTGGGCCTGACGGAATCCCCCCAATTGTGCTGAGGACGTGTGCTCCAGAGTTGGCACCGGTTTTAATGCATCTTTTCCGGTACTCCTACTCCATAGGCGTAGTCCCAAAATCATGGAAGATGGCTTTCGTCCACCCGATCCCTAAAAAAGGCGACCGCTCAGACCCGTCCAACTACCGGCCAATCGCCATCACCTCCTTGTTCTCCAAAACAATGGAGTCCATTGTAAACTGCCAGCTCATGAGGTACCTTGAGCATCACCAGCTGATTAGTGACCGCCAATACGGTTTTCGCCGTGGTCGGTCAGCTAATGATCTTCTGGTCTACCTCACTCACAGATGGGCGGAGGCAGAAGAGTTCAAGGGGGAGGCATTGGCCGTTAGTTTGGACATTGCGAAGGCCTTCGATCGGGTTTGGCACAAAGCGCTTCTTTCGAAGCTCCCTTCCTATGGGCTTCCCGAGAAATTGTGCGATTTGATCACCAGCTTTCTTGCAGATCGGAGCATCAAGGTCGTTGTAGACGGTGCAAGCTCCGATTGCAAGCCTATTAATGCTGGTGTTACACAGGGCTGCGTGCTATCGCCAACGCTGTTTCTTCTGCATATCAATGATATGTTGCATACCCGTTACATTCATTGCTATGCAGATGACAGCACTGGTGATGCTCTTTACACCGGCCGAGCCAATATTTCTCGGGAAAATGTCTCCGAGTGCCGGGACAAACTTGTGTCTGAAGTCGAGTCTTTGCTGAACAGAGTCTCGGATTGGGGACGACTAAATCTAGTCCAGTTTAACCCCCAGAAGACACAAGTTTGCGCGTTAACCGCTAAAAAGAACCCCTTTGTCGTATCCCCTCAGTTTCAAGGCACTCCCCTTGTTGCCTCAGCCAGTATCGGAATCCTCGGCGTCGACATATCGAGTAACGTGCAGTTTCGTGGTCACTTGGAAGGGAAGGCCAAATTGGCCTCTAAAAAGCTTGGCGTGCTCAGCAGAGCGGGACAGTATTTCATGCCGGCACACCGCCTGCAACTTTACAAGGCGCAGGTTCGGCCGCACATGGAATACTGTTCCCATCTCTGGGCTGGGGCTCCCCAGTACCAGCTCCTTCCACTTGACCACATCCAGCGCAGAGCGGCTCGAATTGTCGACGACCGAGTGCTTTCCGATCGGCTCGATTCACTGGCGCTGCGAAGAGATGTTGCATCTCTTTGCGTATTTTATCGCATCTATCACGGGGAGTGCTCTGAGGAATTGTTCGCATTAATCCCAGCCGCCAAATTTCGTGAACGCACTACACGGCAAACGTCTCGATACCATCCACACCATCTGGATGCTTGGCGGTCCACCACTGTACGTTTCACAAGGAGTTTTCTTCCACGTATAACCTCTCTTTGGAATAGTTTACCACCGGCAATTTTTCCGGACCGATACGACCTGGGGACCTTCAAGAAAAGAGCTTACTCCTTTCTAAAGGGCCGGCAACACACCCGCAATTCTCCTGGTGTTGCGGTTGATCATGGGCGGCGGTAGTCACTTAACATCAGGTGAGCCGCATGCTCGTTTGCCCCCTCTTCTATAAAAAAAAATGGTACACTTGGTGTACGGGCCAGTAGTATCAGTATTCTATCCGGTATTAAAAAAATATTATTTCGTAAGTATGAATCTAATACGTCAGTATCATAAAATTAATTTCAATTTGTGCTAAAAGGTGACTAAAGAATTGTTCCTAAGTACTTCGTGTTTCTCGTAAAGCGTTTTGAGCAATAAAATAAGCTATTATGGTCTCACCACCGAAATTACGCGCCGCCGTTTAATATAATGCTCGCAAATGATACCCATTAAGTAAGACCGCCACATTCAGAGAATGGTCACAAAAATTATTTACAATTTCTGTCGAGCCTACTTCATAACAACAGAGAAATAATATTTTAGGTTTAATATCGTTAAAAAGATTTTTATGTATTGCAAGTAAAGATATGTCTATATCTATCTATGCGTGTCTATGTCTGGTATATGTGTTTTTTTACAAAAGTAAGGGGTGGAACTAGCACACGGTATGTGATGGTCTATAGTGGACTAACCCGAAACCACTTTTTATTCAGGTTATAAAACGTTATACCCATATTTGGATTTGTCCTGTATCGTTGAGGTGGCTTGCACAAATAAATTGCACCAGGACACTCATCCGGATCTGGAAAAAATATTCGTAGGCCATAAAAATACTTGCTTTCTGCGGAATTTGAATCCGTGGTCCTCAACCGCCGTGACCAAACGCTTAGCCACTGCACTACTGGGCTGTCAAATTACTTCTATAAGTAAAGGTATATAATAAATATAATGAAATAATTTTCTAACTTCAGCTGCTAGCTGCTTCCTTTATAACTATTTATTAATGTGGCGTTTATTTATATTTAAGGTATTCATGAAAGATGTTATCAATTTTATAATTTCTCAAAAAAAAAAACAATAAATTGTAAAATACAGCCTGGATCACTTCTGACATTTCTCTCTACCTGTTCGTCAAATCCTATTACAATTAGTTCAGCCAATAGGAAGATTAACCTAGACAGGCAGACATGGAGACAAAAATTTCGAAAATGTTTGTTCTTATAATAATGGCCTGCAACCAAACCTTTAGCTCAAAAAAAGGCAGTTACAGACACACTTTTCAAGTGTATTTACATATACAAAAACTCAACAAATTATTCCTTGAGTAAGTTATGTTATTCAAAATTTGTTCGGTGATCGGTAACTGCATTGACGAAGTCACGACCGAAATTGGTAAAGTTTGATCGTGTGAACGTCAAAGTTCTTGACTAACAACATCAGATTTTGGCGAAAGATATGTCTTAGTTACGTTTTCCAGGCGATAAATAGCGATACGTGTTGCCAGCAACGCAAAATTCAACAGTTCGTTGCGGTGAAAATTTTAGAGCACCTAATTTTAAATTCGCACCTAGTTAGCACCTAATTATTTAATTGCATTGCCAGCAAGACGCAACTCTTCTTGCCGTCTGTACACTTAGATCGTTTAGGTTACGGAACGGATTTTGATGCGGTTTTCATCAATAGACAGAATGATTTTAAGAGAAAGGTTCATATATATATATATATATATATATATATATATATATATATATATATATATATATATATATATATATATATATACATTCATATGTTGCCGAAATTCAAAAATTACCTGTGCGAAGAAAATCGGATTGCCAGTTAAGAAATAAAATGTTTTAAGTAGGTGCGAAGTACGCAAACAATCTGTGCGGGGGCTAACTACTTTAAACCCTCATGAATTAGAAAAGGCCTGTGCTCAGTAACGGGTTATATTCAAGTAAAGGCGAAATGACCACCGTTCTATTAAACTAAAGTAAGAAACAAAAAGTATGTTGGAGGACGATTTACAAATTATGTCAATTTAATTTTCTTTGATATATCATATCGAAGAAAATTAAATTGGCATAATTATGTTCATCGATATAACACATAAGAAAAGTGGGCACCTTCGCTTATGAAACCTGTTTGTGACTTTTTAAGTTCTTGAAGTATTAATAAGCTGATGGCAAATTTTTAAAATTGAATAAATTTTATAAATTCTTAATAATTCTATTCAGAATTATTTCAATAATTCAAAAAGAAAAGTAAGATACTTATAACATGAGTTAATATAATATTTATTATAATAACAATGTTAATGCATACTGTGATAATACTAAATAAGAAATAATGGTTTTATACCCACAAAAGCTGTGATAATAATAAAAATGATGTCAGTAACAAAATTTTATATAACATAACAGAAAATCCTTTTATAAGTACAGTCTCACTACAAATTTACAATTATATGTATTAAGTTACAATTACGTGCAATTCATTACCCTATTTCATCCTGAGGGTATTGTAAGAGGTAACTGATGGAAATAAGTTATTGTTTAATAGTCTTTGAGTAGATTTTTCTCCAAACTTGTTTGCCAGAACACCGTCTTTGTGTCAGGATCACAAGCATTTAGTGGCGCTGTCAGTCAGACAGAAAAGTTTTATATTTACGTGTAAAGTGTTTTATATTCACAAGCCTTTTAATTATAAAATTTAATTTAAATGTTTGGTTCAAAATAAACAATAGAGCATAAATAATTGACAGGTATACAAATTAAAATGAAATTTCAAACAATATCCTGCAGAATATTCAATTGTCCACTTACATTCAACAGAACTGGAGCTAAACTTTATTTTATTACCAAGCTATAAAGCTTGCTATTAGAATTGTGCATAGCTACGTAACCAATAAAGTTAGCAACTTTGATTAAATTTACTCGTAACTGTTCAATCATTAAACCATTGACCTAAAACCACCAAAATCCATGTACTTACAAGCATAGAGCAAAAAAGGCAGCTGGCTGACCAGGGGGTCAGCGGTCAGTAGTCATTGCATATTTAAATGAAATCTTCGCACATCAAACAATACTCCGTCCCTACAAAACGCACACATAAATATTAACACAATGAAGTAACATTTTCACACACACACACACACACATAAATACTATAACACTATCGCTCGATGAAAACGACAACTCGAATATAGACTCGAGTTAGTCACTCCACCGATCTATTTACATATTGTATGCGGTCAAGTGCGGTCTACACAGGCCGTGTTAGTAAACAAAACCAAAACATCACAACCGTTATTTTCGTATTAGCGGGAATACATCTGAAGGTTAATTGTTAAAAAATAATAATATTATGAGAGCGGAAGTTCAACTTGCTCCCCTGCTAACGTAATTAATCATTATCAGCAATAAAACAGCGTACTACACTGTACATTTGCCTCTCGTCTGGCCAAAACCTTCTAAAAGTCGCTACTAAAAAAGTACGCGTCTGTCCACAACCTTTAGAAGGTTGCAATTTACTTATAAAATTCTGACAAGAAACAGCCGTAGTAAATGTATCTGTATGGGAGATACAGACACATTTACTACGGCTGTAACATTGTAACTCTTCTATTCTAACTCGTACAACATTATTTTAATATCATTAACTTACTTATCTCGCTATGGAATTGTCGCTATTGAGGTATAAAATGTGCCTTTTATGTGCCTGTTTCGGGTCATCTTAAGTGGCCCACATTATTGTCGAGCTTGTGGTATAAAAAATGTACGCCGAGTTGTGATTTTTTTATTAATTATTGTAGTGTATTTATCTTATTGTAAACAAAATAAATATTTAATGAAATAATTGTTATTTTTTTCCACTTTTTTATTCACCAAACTGGAGAAAATCTATATTAGCCTTTTTACTGTGGATAAGGCAAGGTGTTGTGCCCGGGAAGCGGTCAACGCTCGGAGTGTTAGTTCGGAGCTGTTCTATATATATTGTTTATGCTTCGAAATCATGACAGCGATTTAGGCTTTGGTGTATTTCGCTTGCGGGCACTCCATGTCAGCGCCGCCACATTTACCATGGAATTTATAAATAAGAATACGCGCAGACCGAATAAAGTAATAACTTTACGATATAAATGTGCTAATTATTATGGTAAAAGAACGTTCCAACATTTAGTAGCAAAAATTTATAATAATTTACCGCAAGAATGCCTTACGCATAAATCAAAACAACATTTTAACAATAAGTTAAAAAAACTTTATACTAATAAAAAGTAAAAATGGAATGTATCATGACGATCCATTGTACAACATCATAGGTAAGCTGTAATATTTAGGTACGCATATATTTGTACGCATGTATGTATGTATGTATATGTGTAAGCGTACATGCAAAATTTATGCATATATGAAAAATGCCGTTATCCTTTAAATTATTGAATAATGTTATAGTAATACTATTGGTTTGTCATATTAGTGGTAGTATAATTGTATTAAGCTAGTTCTTTTTTTTTCTTCTTTTTTTTGCATGTTAGAAAGTAAGAGAGCATTTATCTGCCAACAAACTGCTGAGCAGTTTGGCAGACTGTAAAAATAACTAATTGTGTAATTTTTTTATGTTAAATAAATATATAAAAAACATGAAAAAGGTGAATGTACACATTTACACATATTCTATTAGCTTACTTAACAATAATTCTAACAATATATTGGTTTATAGAATTTACATTCATAATTATTAAGATATGGCCATTTTAATGACACGCGCCACGTAGGCAAAAAATCACTCGTTTAGGGTTGGACAGTATCCGCTTATGGGACCATTTGGGCCAGGACAGTTGAGAGGGTAAAAAGGAATTACGATTCGACCATACCTTTATATGACCCCGTTGCAATTACACAGTAGTGTAACGTGAGGGACGTAATTATATGATATCACCAATACGTATCTCATTACACTTCTCAACGTAACACAGAGCAGCCTCTTAACGACACTATCATTCTTGCCTGCTCTAGAAGAATTACTACAACGGACAGAACCACGATATCCTCGTTCCACGAATCTTAGCACTTGTTGAATAACTTCTTTAGGCGGAATCTCTCGCGCACGACGCATATAGTGAACTTTATATTGCACAAACGAGTGGGGATTCCTCGATATACCCTCTATTCTCCTCGTCACCATCGATATGACGCTCCACAAGAGTAACGCAACCACTCGCTCAATTTCGATACAATCGGTATTTTATAGACGCGCCGATAAGTTTAAAAAGCAAATATAGCAATACACCTTACAAGGCTTCTATTTCAGAACTTATTTTAAAAGGAGTTCTATTTGAGTACAACTTACACTTAGCAGATATACCCTTCCAAAGTAACGTTAACCATCAAAATATTGTAGAAATTATTAAGTTTCTTTTCATGAAATTCCATTCACAAAAACAAAATGTCAAGTAGCTTAAGTGCTTTTGTTCAATTGTCCGGGTGAGAAAAAGAATGAAAACTACGCCGGTGCCAAGTTTAAAAACATTTCTGTAAAACTCAAGACTGAGGTCGCTATTACACTAAATATATAATATGATTCATAGAAGTAAGAAAAACTATGTATAATATCACACAACAGTGTAGTTTGTACATCTCAGTTGAATATAAAAATTAAACTTATTAATTTATACATATTTCTGTAAATCATATTATCTATCAACATATACAGCAAGAGCAAGCAAAGGTTCGATGCCCGCCGGCGCTAATTAATTACTAATTGCAATTATAAGTGCTGATATACCGCGTGTTCGTCGGTGAAGAAAACATCGAGAGTAAATCTGCATGGCTGAAAAATTAAATACGTTGAGGACATGTAAATTCCTCAAACATGCAATGGAGCAGTGCTGTGGACTAACAGCTCGTTAACCTCTTAGCAATTAGAGAGTGAGGACTATAAAGAATATAATATTTAATTTTAACTTTTGTGTCACAATTTGATTTTCATAAGTTTCCTTTCTTTATATTCAAAAGGCAGACAGACAATCACGACAGTAAGATTCTCTAAAATGTAAAATACGCACGCAATAATTGAAATAATTAAATGTCAAAACGAAGAATCCTTTATTATTATAACATCTCTAATACAGGTTAAGGACGTAATAAATAATAACGCATTTCTACCAATTTAGTACTTCAATCAAATATTTTCAATTATTTACAATTTCTATATATTTATCTTATAATTCTACATAACATTTCATGTTTAATACGAAATCATCTTCTTTTTACTTTTTTCGTACATTTTGTGTGGATGACAGGTAAATTCCCTCAAATAAAATCAAGACATCATAAAACATATTAAATTGAAATGCTATTTTTGTTTATTTATTAAATTGTTACAGTCTATCAAAGACTATTGCTAAACATTTGCCTCTTCTACAGATTGCTTTACAGGGGGAATATTTGCCACGTTTGCCATATTTTTTATTACTTGAAATTGTTACCAGATAGTTGCTGCGCCCATTCTTAGTTAGTCTTAGTTTAATTTCCCTTTGTCGTATCATACGACACTCAATAGTTGAAATGGGGTTGTGGATTCATCGACGCCACCACTTCACGTTGAATACACTTGTTGAAAATTATATGAGGAACTTTGATAAAGAAAATATTACAACTGGCCATTTAGTACAGTATGTAGCGGAGGTGTAAGAGTATCCACAACCCCATGTCGTCATTTGGATGTCGTAAGAGACCACAGATGAAATCTGAAACGGAAGATGGACAACAGAATCTTCGGCAACTATAGCAACATCTGATCATGAGACATCAATGGTGAGGTCTATGTTCAGTAGTTGAGCTTTTTTAGGTGCATATAAATTGTGAATAATATTGTAGCTTAAAACTTAACGCCAATCAAATTCGTGAGATGGATAAGCCAGGGAACCGAAAGCTGCAAGAAGTTTCTACCAATCTTGCAACATACAATATTCAATTATCCACTTACAACTTAGCGTTACAACTTTATTACTCCATAATTGAATATTGCACGTTGTTACCAGCAAAGTAGGCAAAGTTTAATCAAATTTGAAGATACCAATTCCCTTTTGTGTAACTTACTTATGTTTCCTGAGGAATACCATATTAGTTTAGTCATTAATCATTTCATTTTGCCTTCTGTTAAGCGAATTCGATCACGGCGAAATGTTCGAATACAGTGTAACTACTTGTATAATATCGTTAAAGTAGCATTTTAATTTAGAAATGGGATGAAAAACGAGCACAAGTTAATTAGTTAGTTAGAGGCATGTGTTCCACAGACATCCATATCCATTCTCGATTAGGAATTAAAATGCAAACACGTTGATACCTCTGAGGACTGAGACTGATAGAATGCGTCTCTTCCAGTAAAAATGGCCATTTGTAGCATAAATTTAGGTGGAAGTATAGTGCCACTCTGATGTGTATGGTATGGTGCCTTTGCGGTATTAAGATATGACTCATGTATGAAAAACCACATTGCTAGTTCAATGGTTGATTCTTGTAGTTTTCTTAAATCTTAGTTAGTTCTCAGGGTGCATGCGTTGAATGTTGCTATGTCGAATCATCTAAGTGAAAACTGAACCGCCATCGAATATTCTTAGACTTAGAATAGCGGACCCGTCGGAGACTGTGGAGCCGTTTCCTCATATATTTCGCTATTTAGTAGTATATTGCTAAGTCAGGCTTTTTATTGTAATTTTTTCTGCAATTTTCTGTTATCAGACTATTGCTCATCTCCTGATTTTGCTACATATTTTCGCTTCTTACGACAGCCAAGAGATGAACCGCCACTACACGCTCAATTTTTCGATATTATTAATGAGTACAATACGATATTATAAATAAATTGGATTCATTGTATTAGTGAAAGCGACATACACTTTGGGTCATTGATTTATTATGACCTGATGCGCGGTGCTGACTTCGGCGAATTAGTAATATATATTACAGTACGAAAGGAAATTATTAATATTATGAATTACACAAATAATTTATTTGGGATTGTAAATTTAAATACATATTGATGATTTATACGTGGTAGAGCCAAGCTGCTGCTATATTTGTAGTATAGTTGTAGCACGATTGGGTGGGTTCGACCGAGGAAGGACCACGCTTTCACGGAATACCAGCATAAAATACGAGTAGCAGCTTTGCGCTGCTGTGTTTCGTATAGTCAGTGTTGAGAAACGGAGACCCTTTTCGCTGGAAACGAGGCATTCCATCTTATTCCTGACCGGTGACAACGCATGTGCATTTTGATTCTTAAGCGAAGATAGATGTAGATGTTTATGGTACACTGCATCCACTTGCCATCGGGTGAACAGTGTGCTCGTTTGTCACCTTATCCTATAAAAAATTGCATTTTAACGTCAACAAACTAGTTCGCACTAACTAAAATTAGACATCACGTTTAAGCGAATAATGAAATCAGACAAAAACTTGTTAATATTTCGTAATTAGAATCTTGATTTATAATTCAGATGTTGTGTTACTTATAGTCTAACAAGAACGTTCACTGTTCTTTAATTGATTACATAAGTTATTTGACTGCTATTGCTATTTGATGAAATTTTCTAGATCATTTTGAGATAGACCGACGTGCAATACGTAGAGTTAAGTGTTGTGGTGGTTAAGAAGTGGACCGCAGGAAATAGGTCTCGGTTGTTTGATAGCGAGTTAATCCATAATCATTATAATTAAGTCTTGACAATACAACTTTGCAGTAATTTATGTACCTGGTCCCAAAAACTTTGAATGGATATTTTAATGAAATGGATATAGCAATTTCTTTTACCTCAGTTTAAGTTTGGGATATGTTTTTGCCGCTTCAAGCATTGCGATGAAAATTTTAGATTATTACTTATGATTTGATTTCACCACAAATTAAAATTCTGTTTTGTATCTATTTCTTTGTCATCTTTTGTGCGCCATTTTAGAAAGTTAGGGCACAGCTTCTACGAGAATAAGTTGATGCCCTGTAAATTAAATTAATACAACAACAACAAACTTTACAATATACCCCCCAAACAGATCTGAAAACTTTACAGCGCAACTCTAGTTATTTGACTTAGATCCAAAACTGTTATAACACTAGTCGAGCTATCAAATAAGTTTGTTAAATTCACTATGTGATTTGATTTATCCCTGTTGTATGTACAACTTGCTGGTACCGACTTTTCGAGTTTTATTATTGTTTTTACTCGACCCAATTCAGTCATAATCGTTTTGTAAGCTATGTGAAAGACGAGTCCAAGCAAAAGAGAAAGATTGTCTCAAACATGTAAGCCTCGTAATGTAGTTTTTAATTCATTTATGTACCATTGAGTCCTCGGTAATCTACACGCTTTTCCTTAGTAAGGTCGAAATATATAAGAAGACACAAGTTTGCGCGTTAACCGCTAAAAAGAACCCCTTTGTCGTATCCCCTCAGTTTCAAGGCACTCCCCTTGTTGCCTCAGCCAGTATCGGAATCCTCGGCGTCGACATATCGAGTGACGTGCAGTTTCGTGGTCACTTGGAAGGGAAGGCCAAATTGCCCTCTAAAAAGCTTGGCGTGCTCAGCAGAGCGGGACAGTATTTCATGCCGGCACACCGCCTGCAACTTTACAAGCCGCAGGTTCGGCCGCACATGGAATACTGTTCCCATCTCTGGGCTGGGGCTCCCCAGTACCAGCTCCTTCCACTTGACCGCATCCAGCGCAGAGCGGCTCGAATCGTCGACGACCGAGTGCTTTTCGATCGGCTCGATTCACTGGCGCTGCGAAGAGAAGTTGCATCTCTTTGCGTATTTTATCGCATCTATCACGGGGAGTGCTCTGAGGAATTGTTCGGATTAATCCCAGCCGCCAAATGTCGTGAACGCACTACACGGCAAACGTCCCGATACCATCCACACCATCTGGATGCTTGGCGGTCCACCACTGTACGTTTCACAAGGAGTTTTCTTCCACGTACAACCGCTCTGTGGAATAGTTTACCACCGGCGATTTTTCCGGACCGATACGACCTGGGGACCTTCAAGAAAAGAGCTTACTCCTTTCTAAAGGGCCGGCAACGCACCCGCAATTCTCCTGGTGTTGCGGTTGATCATGGGCGGTGGTAGTCACTTAACATCAGGTGAGCCGCATGCTCGTTTGCCCCCTCTTCTATAAAAAAAAATAAAATATCCATTACGAAAGCAATCTACACATTATACGCTTATTTACAGAATGTGGTCCATAAATATCGTTAACATTGTATGTCGTCTGCAGGTATGGTATGACATAAATTAGAAAATAATGCAATTTCTAAATATTGCTTGGCATCACTATAACTATCACTACAGTCTAACAAAATCATTAAAATAGGCCTCTTCAAAGGCCTTATAACTGCGATACTTGTCACAGTACACTTGGCAGATGGGTAAGTAACCGCAGTATTCTATTTTCTAATTTTTATCAGGAAGACTTTGTTATACAGCTACTGGTTTCCCTATGTCATCTATTAAGACACGCACGAGACGTTCATAAAGCGCCACTAAGTGGTAAAAGTGCGATATCAAAGGGTAATCAAAGGCTGGAAAACATATGAATAAATGATTCGAAACAAGCAATATCCAAAGCTTTATTGTGTCAATTTGAATTTGGAATTCCATGGAATTTAAAATAGCCAGTATTAAAAATGTAATTTCATAAGTATGAACCTTGATATAAACCCAATACATCAGTATCATAGAATTCATTTTAAATAGTGCTAAAAGGTGACCAAAGAATTGTTCCTAAGTACTTCGTGTTTCTCGTAAAGCGTTTTGAGCAATAAAATAGGCTATTATGGTCTCACCATGGACATTATGCGCCGCTGTTTAATATAATGCTAGCAAATGATACCCATTAAGTAAGACCGCGACATTTAGAGAATGATCACAAAAATTATTTACAAATTCTGTAGAGCCTACTTCATAAACACAGAGTAATAATATTTTAAGTTTAATATCGTTAAAAAGATTTTTACGCATTGCAAGTAAAGATATGTCTATGTGTATCTATGCGTGTCTATGTCTGGTATATGTGTTTTTTTACAAAAGTAAGGGGTGGAACTAGCACACAGTATGTTATGGCCCATAGTGACTACTAGGTACTAGGACGCCCTAGCGGATTAGAATTTTTCCATCTGGGTAGGAACCACCAACCACGTAGCAGTATGTGCACTGCTCCGTTCCAGTCTTAAGGGTATATTAGGCAAATGTTTCTTCTCATTTATAGTGGACTTTTGCAGCTGCACTTTTCATTTTGCTTTAGAAATATTTATAAATATCTCAAACATGGAAGTTTCCTCTCGATAATTTCCTCTCTGCCGAGAGCTTACTAGAGACGTAATACAGTATATTTTTTTTATAGAATAAGGGTGACAAACGAACTCACAGTCCAACTGACGGTAAGTGGATGCTGTGGCCCATAGACATCTACATTTATCCCCGATTAAGAATAAAAACGCAGATGCAATTGTCATTCCTAAGTACGAAGATGGAATGCCTCGTTTCCAGTAAAAAAGAGTCTCCGGATTTTTACACTCACTACCCGAAACACAGCAGTATTAATCTGCTGTTATACGCTTGCGTTATGCGAGAGTGTGGTCCTTCCCCGGTCGAGCCGACCCGTTCGTTCTACAACAATAATGCAAAATAATTATAGATAGCACACAGTATAAGTGAGCAGCAGCTCTGGTGTATCGTAATGTAGACGCGTTGCCAACCCTGAAGACATAAATGAAATACTTCGTTACCAGTAAAATGATCGCTGATGTTCGCCACTCTCCATACGAATTAAAGCAGCATTATACTTTTTCTTATCTTTATTGTTACCTCCATACTAAGATTTTCTCTCGTCTCTCGTCTTCTTGTGGGCATTATATAAATTTTACGAGGACTAACCTGAAATTAAGACCCGTAACAATCATAGATCATACAAATATTTCGTCCCGATTCGATCCCGCGGCCCTTAACGCTGCACCTCATTGCTAAGCCAAGAAGCTGTAGCCTCTACCACTTTTTATTCAGGTTATAAAACGTTATACCCATATTAGAATATATCTTGCCTCGTTGAGGCGACTTACACAAACATATTGCACCAGGACATTCATCTGGTCCGAACCTAGAACCATTATTTGTAGACCATAAAAATACTTGTTTTGTGCGAAATTTGAACCCGCGGTCCCCCAGCGCCGTGATCAATTGGTATAAAATATAATTAAATAATCTACCAACTTCGTCTGCTGGCGGCTTGATTTGTACTACTACTATTTATTAATGTGGCGTTTATTTATATTTAAAGTAATATATAGTATTCATCAAAAAGTTTTTATTTTATCAATGTTTCTATTTCTCAAAAAAAACTTTTTCGATTAAGTACAGCCTGGATCACTTCTGTCATTTCTGTACACCTTTACGTTAAGTCCTACTTCGATTATTTCAGCCATTCCGAAGATTAACCTAGACAGACAGACAAATTTTTTGAAAATGTTTGTTCTTATATTAATGGCATGCACAAACTTTCAGCCCAAAAAGGTAGTTACAGACAGATTCTTCAAACGTCATATACAAGAAGTTAACAAATTATTCCTTCAATGAGTTATGTTATCCAAAATTTGTTCGGTGATCGGTAATTGCATTGATGAAGTCACGACCGAAATTGGTAAAGTTTGATCGTGTTATAGAACGTCAAAGTCCTTGACTAACAACAACAGATTTTGGCGAAAGATATGTCTTAGTTACGTTTTCAAGCCGATAAATAGCGATACGTTTTGCCAGCAACGCAAAGGACAATGTCCAAAATCGCCCTGTGCATTAAAAAAATGACACGGACACGGACGGACATACATGGTAATTAATTATCTATTTTATTATAATTGTTGCAAATACTTTTATAACACGGAGTAGCTGCATGCCAAAATGAACATCGAGGATAGACATTAACAAAACTAGTATAATTCGCCTATGTTGTCAGCACTGTGGTTCTAAAAATTAATTTCATGTCTCGATGTTGGTAGAGTAGTTTAGCGCCCTTTCATACATTTACTTTTATTAAGGAAGTTTATATTTTCTTTGTTACGCATATGCAATGAAAGGTGTATTTTGTGTTAATTGCGGATCTGTTAGTGTTTTTATATTGTTGAAAGAGGTTACTAACATTGTTAAATGTAACACGATATTGTTTTTCACTTTCTTAAAAATGTCACCAAATGATAAAAACTATAATAGTGGTAGTTCTATTATAACCCCAAAATATGACACTTTTTTTAAATATATCTTTTCTGCAGCTAGTCCGCTATAAAAATAAGGTCATATAGAAATTCCCTAATGATCGAAAAAAACAACACACAATTTTCCGATGATTTTGGTTCCAGGGCGAACAATGTGTGGGAGCAGAGCAATGTCCTTTCAACAGTTCGTTGTGGTGAAAATTTTAGAGCACCTAATTTTTAAATTCGTATCTAGTTAGCATCTAATTAGCACCTAAAAAGCCCCTTATGTCAGCTTTTTCTAAATGCAAACTCCTGACATTGCATTGCTAATGAGGCGCAACTCTTCTTGCCGTCTGTACACTTAGATCTTTTAAGCTACGCAACAGATTTTGATGTGGTTTTCATCAATAGACAAAATGATTTAAGAGAAAGGTTTATACACATCATACATGCATATGTTATCGAGATCCAAAAATCATCTGTGCGAGGCCGAGGTGGATCTCCAGTTAAGAAATAAAAAGTAGGTGTGAAGTACGCAAACACTCTATGCGGGGCTGACCACATTATAACCTTCATGAATTATATACGTCTACCGGTACGAGGCTGCCACTCGAGAACCTTTCTTCCCCATCGGTTATCGGTTCTTCGAGCTATATGGCCGGCCCATTGCCACTTCAGCTTACTAATCCGTTGGGCTATGTACATAATATTATATCACAATTAATTATAATGATATTTTTACCTCATTCATCCTCATCATTACAGACATGCAGGAAGTCGATGGATGCAGATGGCTCAGGACCGTGCTTTGTGGTGTTATTTGGGGGAGGCCTATGTTCAGCAGTGGACTTGTGAGGGGCTGTAATGATGATGATGATGATGATTTTTACCTCAACATTTTAAAAGGTATCTATGTATGTGTATGTTAAACATACATAATGTATGTTTAACAAAACGTATTAATATAATATTTTAATTACAAATATTTTATTAGATTAAGGTACGGTGTAAGCACCGCAGTTGAACGGAACAGAGTAACTGAATGCAGTGTCGCCTCTAGTACGTAGTACGTAATAGCTCAATGTTTGAAACAAGCAAAACCCAAAGCTTTATTATATCAATTTGAATTTGGAATTCCATGGAAATTAAACTGGCCAGTTAAAAAGATAATTTCATAAAGTATGAACCTAATATATCAGTGTCATAGAATTCATTCCAATTAGTGCTAAAAGGTGGCCGAAGAATTGTTCTCAAGTACTTCGTGTTTCTCGTAAAGCGTTTAGAGCAATAAAATCAGCTATTATGGTCTCACCACCGACATTATGCGCCGCCGTTTAATATAATGCTAGCAAATGATACCCATTAAGTAAGACCGGCACATTCAGAGAATGGCCACAAAAAATATTTATAATTTCTGTCGAGCCTACTTCATAAACACAGAGTAATAATATTTTAGGTTTAACATCGTAAAAAGATTTTTTTACGTTTTGCCACTAATGATATTATTTCCGTTACCATAACAGTCTGGCTGTACATTGGCCTCTTCCCATAGATTGCCTCAAAGGAGTAACTACAGTCTTTCATTTTTAGTCGTTATTAAAAAGACGCTGATACCTCTCTCCTGATTTGTTTTCCTCTGTCACCTCTTATGACGCCCACGGGATCTGATGGGGTAGTGGATACTATTACACCGCAGTACGTACGTACAGTAAAAAGATACGTTAAGTCATAAAAACCTTTATTTTGTTATGGCATAATACCTGTACCTGTCATTACAAAATTATGGGGTGAAAACTAGCACACAGTCCAATTGATGGTGAGCGTATGTTGTGCTCCATGGTGACTACGAGGATCTATCTAGGTGCTAGAACTCCTTTTTTGTCTAAGAGTCCATTTGGGTAGGAATCACTTCTCTATATATTTTTGCCGTCAAGTAGCAGTTTCATTCAAAATGGGTATTTGTACCTCCTCTAATGCGTGTGGACGGACTGTAAATTATGATTTCGAAATCGTTATTAATATCTCAAACATGGAAGTTTACTCACGATATTTTCGTTTCCTGCCGAAAGCTTGGTACCATACAGTCTCATCGAATTGAATGCTCTGGCGCATCATAATGCAGAAGCTGTACCAACTATAAGGACTGTAGTGGAATTTCTCATACCCAGTAAAAGGTACTTCGGTTCTCGTTACTCGCCATAAGTCTCTTACTTGTAGAGCAATACTGCAGCTATTTGTAGTAGTGTTTGTGTGTAGTATATTTGAAGCACGAATGGTTTGGCTCAACCGAGGAAAAACCACGCTCTCACAGAATACCAACAGACCAGTGCAGAGAGCCGGGGAGGGTCCCCGTCCCCGTCTTACTGGAAATGAGGCATTCCATCTCAGTCCTGGGTGACAACGCATCACTATTTTGATTAGTAATCGATAGACGTAGATGTCTATGGACCACAGCAACCACTTACCATCAGGTGGACCTTGTGCTCGTTTGTCACCCTTATCATATAAAAAACGAAATAGTGCAGCATTATTTTAAACTGGTATTTGAGTGGTCTTTCCACGTTCGAGCCGACCTATTCGTGCTACAGCTATAATTTGCTGCAAAGCCAATTTCTTCATTCCTTTTTTTTAAAAGTAACTTCAACATTTCTCATGTAACGTGGAAGCAGTTTACAAACATCAATTTCACAAGGATTACGACTAAGACCCTGAACAATCATACTAGTTCCGTGCGGTATTCTAACCCGCAGCCCTTAGAGCTGCAACTCATTGCTAAGCCACTGCGACACGAAGCTGTATTGACTCTACTACTTTTAAAATAATAAAATATTCTGGTCATAAAACGTTATCCTTATGAAAGGATTTGTCGTGTATCGTAGAGGTGACTTATATAAATAAATTGCACCACGACACTCATCCGGACCTGGAATAATTATTGAATCGGCGGTCCCTCAGCACCGTGAGCAAACCCTTAGCCACTGCACTACTAGGCTATTAAATAACCTCTTTATATTAAGGTATATAACGAATATAATTAAATAATATACTAACGTTGGCTGCTAGCTGCTGCCTTTGTAACTATTTATTAATGTGGTGTTTATTTATATTTAAGGTATTCATCAAAGAGTATTTATTTTATCAATTTTTCGATTTCTCAAAAAAAAAAAACAAAGTCTTTCTATAAAGTACAGCCTGGAACACTTCTGACATTTCTCTCTACCTGTTCGTCACGTCCTATTACGATTAGTTCAGCCATTACGAAGATTAACCTAGACAAGCAGACACAGACAACATTTTTGAAAATGTTTGTTCTTATATTAATGGCACGCAAACAATCCTTCAGCCCAATAAAAGGTAATAACTGACAGACACTTTAAATGTATTTACATGTGTAGATTATTTTCATATTGCAAGAAGCGAACAAATTATTCCTTCAGTAAATTATCTTATCCAAAATTTGTTCGGTGATCGGTAATTACATTTATGAAGTCACGAGCAAAATTGGTAAAGTTTTATCGAGATATAGGACGACAAAGTTCTTGACTGACAAATATCTAATTTTGGAAAAAGATATGCCTCAGGCACGTTTTCCATAACAGTAATTAGCTAATCTAAATCAGAGTTTAATATTTTTTGTTATAAATAACGCATCTCTACATAGTATAAAACAAAGTTCAGGATTAAATAAAGACATATGGATAATAAATAAAAGACTGTTTCCGGATGACGTAGTTCTCTTTGAAGAATCAGCCAAAGACTTGGAAATAATGCTACAGATTTTAGTGTTGGAATACTAAAAAGTTGGACTACAGATGAATGCTTAGAAAACATAAATCATTGCAAACAGCTACAAGAAAACAATCAAAATAGAAGGGAAGACTACACAATATGTTGATAACTATGTGTATTTGGGTAAATTGGTGATGTCATTTATTACAAATAGCAATGAAAATAAACTTGATAGAAGCATTAATATAACATGGAAGAAATCTTATAAGAAAGCTACAACCTGAAAATGAAAAAGATAATAATGGATTCATGCATTCTCCCAAGCTTAATTTATGCGAGTCAAACACGGGTAAACACTGAAAAAATAAAAAAATAAAATCTACCTGTCAACATGCAACGTAAAAAAAACTACTGAATCTGAGGAAAATACGAAAAATAAAAAACACAGATAATCGCAAAAAATAAATGTAACATAAAGGCATCCCTTCAGTATAATCTAACACAGAAATGGAAATTAGCAGGTCACGTAGCAAGGTACAAGGACAAGAGGTGGACTCATCAAACAACAAGATAGCTAGGTCTGATAAGCTAATGGCGGGTAGAAGTGACATTGAGGCGAGGAAAGTAGCTGAAAAAAACTGGATGAGCGTTGCTACTAATAAAAACAAATAGAAGAAGATGGAGGAGGTTTTTATCCGAATGTGACCCCACACCAAGAACAAAAGTTAAGTTAAAGTTACAGCCTATATGCGTTTCACTGCTAGGAATAGGCCTTCCCTGATTTCTGAGAGGGTTTTAGAGCAAGGAAGTGTCCGGCGCTACTCCAATGCGTAATGGCAACTTTCATATATGTGTTTACATACTTATTATTTCTTAATTTATTAATTATTTCTCAGACATGCAGGTTTCCTCACGATGATTTCATTCACTCCCAATCACATGATTAATCAGCACTTATAATTTCAATTAACAATTTCATTGGTGCCGGCGGGAATCGAACCCGGGTTGATCGCGTATTGTGTAAATTACAGCGAGCGGTAACCATCTGAGCCGGTAGCTCAGATGGTTAGCTCAGACAACAAATGAAACAAGAATTAACTTATGTGATAAAATTTATTTAAATAAATGTGTAGGAGGTCAAAGCTATAATAAATAAATAAAAAATTAGAAAATTAACTGATCTGAATCGTAGTGGAATATTTTTTTATACATTTCCTATTTCATATTTCTATGTGAACGCAGGAAATACGGTAAATGGGGCCTACACTCTATTCTGAAGAGTCAAAATGTGTCAAAAAAGGCACGTATGGCAATTCACAATGCTGTGCTGGTCCCTACTTTAACGTATGGTGGTAAAAGTTGGGTGTGGCAAAAGAAGCACGAAAGTAGAATAAATGAAGTAGAAATGCGGTCGTTAAGGAGTATGTTAGGGCTGAATCTGAATGACAGGGTGAGAAATTGTGTTATAAGAGAAGAGTGTGGATTGAGAGATGGTGCTGTGACCAGGATTAAGAAAGCAATGCTTAGGTGGTTTGGTCATGTAGAAAGAATGAATTAGGAAAGAGTGTGAATATATTAAAAATGGGCTAAATTAGTAGTACCTTTAACCGACGAGCATGTATGCGTAGGTATATGAATGTGGAGGAGGCGAGAGAGACGTGCCAAATGGAAGTCTGTAGTCTCTGCCTACCCCTCTGGGTGACAGGCGTCAGTGTTTAAGTATGTGTTATTATGTATGTATGTATGTATGTAACATTACCTTATTTTGTCCTGAGAGTATTATAAGAGGCAATAGATTGTTGTAATTGTTGAATAGGTTGCTGTAATTCAATGTGGATTTTTCTCGAAATTTGTTTGCTATAACGTCCTTGTGTCGGAATCATAAGCATTTAATGGGGTTGTCGGTCAGACGGAAGAGTTTTATATTCCCCCGTAAAGTATGTTTAATTCACAAACCTTTTAAATATGAAATTTTATATATATATATATATATATATATATATATATATATATATATATATATATATATATATATATATATATATATATATATATATATATATATATATATATTAAGTTCAAAACAAACAATAAAACAAAAAGACTTTACAGGTATACAGACAGAATATTTACTTATCCACTTACATTCAACAGAACTGGAGCTAAACTTCATCGTATGGTAATGGAATTGTGCATTGCTAAGTAAATATTAAAGTTTGTAACTTTGATTAAATTTACTTGTAACTGTTCAATCAATTAGTCCATTGGCCTAAAAGTGTCAGAGTAAATGTACTCTAAAAGGGGCAATAAAACAATCTATGATTTTATAAACGTAGTCAATATAGTCTTTTTTATTTAATTATTTATAAAAACAATTATTAACAAATTAATCAAACAACTTTTGAAATAACAAAAAACTTAAAAGGTTCTCGAACTCCGAGCATAGCCCACTCCATAGCTCGCTGAGCGACCTTGAGTGTCCTTATACGGCCAGCAGTGAAGGACCACGTTTCAGATCCGTAAGTCATCACTGGCAAATCGCACTGGTTGTATAATCTAGTTTTGAGAGATTGAGATATACCTGACGAGAAGATGTATCGTAATTTCCCGAACGCTGCCCAGCCGAGTTGAATCCGTCGATTGACCTCTCGATCGAAGTTGGACTTACCTAGTCTGACTATTTGTCACAGGTAAACGTACTCGTCAACAACTTCGAGCATAGTGCTCCCAACAACTACCGGCATAGGTGTGACATGGACATTAAACATGATCTTTGTTTTGTCTTGGCACCGCTGAAAAGACTGTAGCACTGCCCAAATTTCGACGGAATTAAAGGCTTTCTCATAGTCCACATACGCCAGGCAAAGTGGCAGATTGTACTCTTCCTTCTTATGGACAATCTGCCGCAGGGTATGTATGTAGTCTATGGTACTGAAGCCTTTTCGAAAACCGGCTTACTCGGGAGGCTGGAAGTCGTCGAGTCTGCGTGCGAGACGGTTCGTAATGACTCTCGAAAACAGCACGTAGATGCGGCTCAGAAGGGAAATCAGTCTTCAGTAGTTCCTCAAAAGAGCGTTGTTGCCTTTCTTAAAGAACAAAACCACCGCACTTCTGCTCCACGCCTCCGGAGTAGTGCCACCATGGAGGACGGAATTGAAGATATTCTGAAGGACTTCAAGTACCGGTGTTCCACCCGCTTTCAGAAGCTCCGCTGTAATTCCATCCTCACCTGGGGCCCTGCCGTTTTTAAGGTGCTGGAGAGCCATTCTAATCTCGCTTAGACTGGCGTCCGGGATATCATCGGAATAGTGTCGGACAAGACTTGCTCTTGTATCGTTACTCACACTTGCGTGTGGCTCCAACGATGATGTTTACAGCTGCCCATAGAACCTCTCAATCTCACTCAAAATCTCAAGTGTCCCGGAAACGATGCTGCCACACTCAGTCTTCAGCTTTGACAGTTGGCTCTTGCAGTTGGAACGGCAGGGCCCCAGGCTGCTGACAGACTCTGGCAAAGACTTTGGAGCCCTGGTTCCGCTCGATCGCTTCTTTAATACGAGCAGTATTAAAGTTGAGTAAGTCTCGCCGCGTGCATTTGGAGATCTGTCTGTTCAGTTGCCTGTATGCTGTCAAATCTGTTGACGATTGCAGCCTCATCTCCTGTCTAACAACCATTAAATTAAGAGTGTGATTGGAGAGTTTTTGTGTTCTTCTGCGGCGGGTCTTGGAGAACTTAGCTCCGACCGTATGGACAGTTTATACGAGCTTGTCATTCATATCGTCCACTGCATTGCAATCTTCTGGGCACTGAAATCGGTTACGTAACTCGAGCTGAAAGGTAGAAAGTTAGACGAGACATCTCCAACTTAACGTTTAGGTTCAGTGTGCCGCTAACCATTCGATGATCGCTGCCAGTTTTCACCCTTGCGATCACTGAGACATCACTGAACGGTTGGCGTCTGGTCGTCACAATGAAGTCCATCTCGTTTTTGTCGAACCGTTGGGGCTCGACCAGGTCCACTTTCTGTGGGGCCGCTTCTGGAAAAAAGAGTTTATCATGAAAAATCCCTCTTTCTCCATGAAGTCGGCCAGCTGTTGGCCCCTTGGGTTCCGTTGCCCTATCCCAAATTTCCCTACCTTCAGCTCACCGTTTTCTCTTGTGCCCAGTTTTGCGTTGAAGTCTCCCATTAACGCCATATAGTGAGTTTTTTAGGAATGCATGGCTCTAGAAATCTCAGGCTCTAGAAGGCTCAGCAGCACCATGTTATCTGCATAGCTTATGTTATTTATGCAAACTCCGTCTATAGAACAACCGACCTTAGTGCTGCTGAGCTCCACAATCAACTGGTTTATGTATAAGTTGAAAAGCGTAGGTGAACTCAACCCTCCTTGTCTCACCCCGCATTCCAGCCCGTACCCCTCAGAAAAGCTGCTACCCCAACACACATAGTTTATTTGGTTACTATACCAATATTTAAATACGGAGACAATTTCCTGGGGCAAGTCAGTCTCGTCCTGTAACTTTCGCCATAAAATGTCATAAGAGACTAGATCAAAAGCTTTTGATAGATCCAAAAAATAGGCATACACCGGCGTTTTCCTATCTGTGTAGTACCGAACAGTCTGCTTAAGACATAAAATTGCACTCTCTGTGGATAGTCCAGGTCTGAACCCAAATTGAGCATCATGCAGATGAATGTGCTTTCTCAATTTCCTGTCAAGCAGACCGTCAAGCACCTTAGCCACTATGGTGGCTAGTGAGATTGGCCTGTAATTATTTAAATCTGATATATCTCCTGTTCTGTTCTTTATGATAGGCACCACAATTGTCTTAATGAGATCAGTTGGAAGATACTGATGCGCTATACATAAACTTAGAAACATAGCTAACACTCTTGGCAGATGGGCACCAGCATGTACCAGATGTTCAATGCTAAGCCCGTCATGCCCTGGTGACTTACCTCTAGTCATGGAATTTATTACTTCAAAAACTTCTTTGGCAGAGATCCTTACACACGATCCACCTGCAAAACGTCCACCATCGATTAATCTCGATGACGGACCCTGCGGTGACTCTACTTTAAAATGCTCTTTAAATAGATTGGCTATGTCTCCAGGCTGGTTGTGACCCTGAATATTAGCGGGAAGGCTCGACTTGGGATTCAGTTTATTCGTCCTTGGGATTCAGTTTATAGTCCACAAAATATACTATAAATCCAACACCTTCTTGGGACAGATGGTCCCGGTGATAGAACAAGTTGCCGGATTCGAGCATCACCGTGTCCTCCCCCTCTCTTCGGACCTCGGATAATCCTATAATATTCCAGCGCAACTTGTCTATCTCTTCTTCCAGCTCCAGGATCTCGTCAGTTCTCAGGGTGCGTGCGTTAAATGTTGCCAGGTCGGGTCGTCGTAGGTGGCAACCGAACCTCCACCGGAGATTCTTAGCACCCCCTGTTGTGCTAAGAATCTCCGGTGGAGTACTGACCCGCCGTTACCATCTTCGCCACCGTAGCCAGGAATTGCGGGCTCGCAGGGGACTGGGGGCCATCTATTTGTGTAATTCTTCACGGGAGGTATACTGCCATAGTTGCCACGCTTGGCGAGCGGGTTGGCAACCACAGTTTTTCTGTTGTAGTGTTGGTGTT
The DNA here is from genome assembly GCA_036936625.1 of Parnassius smintheus behrii. Lineage (NCBI taxonomy): Eukaryota > Metazoa > Arthropoda > Insecta > Lepidoptera > Papilionidae > Parnassius > Parnassius smintheus. The sequence continues at coordinate 13,364,024 of JAUPFT010000022.1, forward strand.
ATCAGGAAGATGCTGCTGCCCATCTCCTGCCTGTTTCCCTCTGTCGCCTTTTTCGACACCGACGGGAAGATATGGGGTAGTGTATATTCTTTAACGCTACTACACGGCCCTATATATATATATATATATATATATATATATATATATATATATATATATATATATATAATATATCAATATTTGAGTAAATATTGATATGTCGATATTTTTACCCAAACCTTGAGACAAGCTGCAGATAGGATTATTTCATATCCCACTACTAGTTGAATATATCTGCGTAGTATACAAATGTATTGCAATTGATTGATATAACCAGCGTTTATTTATAAAATAGTTTCAGATAATAATTGGGTGCACCAAAACAGCCTTCTCGTGTGGCGATACCTATATTATATTATAGACAGGTACAACTTGATACGACTCGTACCTATGTCTATAGATGTTTACTTATGCTGGGCTACACTAACGAGAAACGTCAATGCCCGTAAACGTAATTATTATTGCCTTAAATTTCAACGCGATAAAGTCAGTAGCTCTACACTTAAATGGTCAACGTTGTTTCAATTTCAATGCCGTTGAACGTCGTTAAAGTTGGCGATAATGAGTGGATAGTAGGGCTAAGGGAGGCATACAAACCAATTTTTTAATTAAAAAGGTAAAAGTGTGATCCCCTATCCCTATGACTTTCAATAAAAAATTACTACTCTAAGGATAGGGGAAACAGGTTATGAAGTTTTTAATGTAACTGTTTAATCGTCTATTTACTTAAGATTGTGATTCCTTAGTTCACTAAAAAGGTTAAAAAAGATTAAAGGTTTTTATTAAAAAAAATAACTCTTAATAACAAGTTAGAGTCGTTCTCAAAAAAATAAAATAATCTTTTAATAAGAGCTTCATCGTTGCAACAGAGTGTATTAATAATAAAAACCCCAACTTCAGAATATAATAAAATTAAAAAGCTAATACAAATAAAATTTTAAGTTGAACAAAAATGACTTTATTGTTTTTGTTAAATTAAGATCTTATTTTAATAAACATTAAAAACAAATCCTTTAGATACTTCCAATAAACCAAAAGCAATTTTACTTTGAAATGAGGAAATGCACTTTCGGTATAAAACACCGAATCAATTTAATTGTAATGAGCCTTGCAACTCAGAATAACAACTTAATTCCAAGAATACTCATCAAGAAAATGTTGTTCGTGAACATTAAGTTAGTTTTTATGTTTTTCTGTAGCATTGAATGGAAGGTGTAGAAAAAGCCAAAAAATATATTCCGTCTTTTCAATATAAAATGTAAGTGAACTACTACTTCTGTACTATACAGTAATATATATTCTATTGGTCGATATCACAAAAAAATCCCAGTTATTTCTACCGCCAAACAGTAATGCGTGAAATGCTGTATTCTAATCTGAAAGATACTGAGACCTAGTATTATGACAGGCTATCATGCATTTCATCATGCAGTTCAGCAGTGGACTTGTGAAGGGCTGTAAAAAAAATGATGCATTCTATACCTTAGTCTTCAGAGATGCTTTATTTGAAGTTGATTGCAAATGTCCACGGGCTGCAATAGCCACTTACCATCATATGGAATATAATTTTCTTTTGCGTTTCGTGCTTCTTTAATTCCTTTTCGGCTTTATGTAAAAGAAGTCATGATTGATTTAAATGTAATTTTAATTTTATTATAATTTTATTATAATTTTAATCTTATTGGTCACGTAGAAAAAATGAATGAGGAAAGAGTGACAAAGCAAATTTATATGGCAGATGTGAACGGCCGAGTCGGGAAGGGACGCCCTAGAAAAAAGTTTATCGACCAAATTGGCGATATTTTGAAAATGGGCCACGTTAGAAGCACCCTTAACCGACGAGCATGTATGCGTAGCTATATGGATGTAAAGGAGGCGAAAGAGGTATGTCAGGATTGTGCCAAATGGAAGTCCGTAGTCTCTGCCTACCCCTCTGGGTGACAGGCGTGAGTGTTTATGTATGTTTATGTATGTATGTATTTAATTTTATTTATTTTCTAGCACTAAAATATTTACCACATGAAAAATTTAATTTAAAACTAAAATTATAATCCCAAATTATCACAAATTTAATTTAAAACTAAAATTACGAGGGTGGATTGAAAAGTACTCGGCCTAACCAAGAAAATAAACACATACTAAATCAGTTATATTTTTGTTTTTCTACATAATCACTATCAAGTTCAATACACTTTTGCCACCTCCCCTTCCAAGCATTTAGACCGTTGAAAAAAATGATTCTTCCTTAGAGTCAAAATATGCGTCTACAGCTGCTTTGTCCTCGTCGTTTGTCGAAAATCTTTGACCTTCCAAGTGCTTTTTTAGGTTAGGGGACAGAAAGCAGTCTGATGGTGCCAGATCAGGTGAATACGGCGGATGCGGTAACAGTTCAAAGCCACAGTTGTGAATTTCAGCCATTGACGTACTGACGTGTGAACACGGGCGTTATCTTGATGAAACAGGACTTTTCTTCTGAGCATTCCTCGACGTTTTTCTTTTATTTCCTCTCGTAAACGACGTAGTAAGGTGCAGTAGTAATCAGAGTTTATAGTCTGACCCCTTTCAAGATAATCAATCATAATCACACCTTTCGAGTCCCAGAATACTGAAGCCATCACCTTATTTGCCGACAAAATCGACTTAGCCTTTTTAGGGGGTGGTGAACCAGGTCTTCTCCACTGTTTTGATTGTTGTTTTGTTTCCGGTGTACAGTAATGAACCCATGTTTCGTCCATAGTAACAAAACGATTCAAAAAATCATCTGCATCGGCTTCAAATAACTCCAAACAGTCGCGTGAAATAGTAAATCGCGTCCTTTTTTGTTCAACTGAAAGCAGTCGCGGAACCCACCTCGCAGACACCTTGTGGAAACCCAACTCGTTGACAATGATGTTTTGAGTTCGTTCATAAGAGATGCCTATAATCGGCTATCTCTCTAATTTTTAATCTGCGGTCTCCCATTATTAAATCAAGTACTTTTTTAATATTTTCGTCAGTAGTTGACGTCGAAGGCCTTCCAGAGCGGGGTTCATCTTTCACACTCTCTCTACCACGCTTAAATTCTGCTATCCATTTTTTGACGGATGAATATGACAGAGCACAATCGCGTAATGTACTGACCATGTCATCATGGATGGCTTTTGATGATAGCCCCTTCTTATGGAGGTACTTAATGACGGCACGCTGCTCGATTTGCTCCATTCGTGGAAATTATGTCCGATTACTTTGTTAATAAATTTATAAAATCACAACTAACTTGAACGATTCGAACTTCACACAATGAAATAGTCTAAACTGAACTAAATAATGTGGGTAGATTTGATTTTTAGAATTGAATGGATCTGTGTTAGGCCGAGTACTTTTCAATCCACCTAGTATAATCCCAAATTATCATACAGCCCTACTTCCCGTGGTATTTTAAATAATTTATTCATATTTCAGGTAAATATACCCATTTTGTTACCGCTTTTCTTATATTAGTAATTAAAATTAGTAATTAGTTATTCACAATTTACTTTTTATTTTCTATTCTATATATATATGATCGGTCATCGGTTCTCCACACCACAGGTAAATACAATATTTAAAAGAATTTATATTGAACAAATTTTTTGTTTTTTCAATAATGCCTATTTTCTGCCATTTGAAGAACTTTTACGAGACTTTTTTATTTGTTGGGAAGGAATTTAAATTTTTATGAAGTTTGTACAATAAGTAAGATTCTAGCAAACGAAAAGGGTTTTGTTCGAGGCGTTAATTAAATATTTTTAATAGCTATGGGTAGCAAACGAGCACGCAGTCACCTGATGGTAAGTGGATATTGTGGCCCAAAAACACCCACATTTACCATCAACTAACAATCAAACTGAGGACTAATATGGAATACCTCGTGTAAAAATGGTCTGCGGTTCCTTACACTCATCATATGAAACACAGCAGCATTACGCTGATATTTTACGCTGGTATTCTGTGAGAGCGTGGTCCTGCCCTGGTAAGCCGACCCATTCATGCTACAACTATAAGCTATAACTATAGCTGCAGCATGGCTCTACCACGTAAAAACGTTGTTTAATATTATAATTATGAGCTACCGTTTACCGTTTAGGATCACATAGCGGCAGTGTAAGAATATCTACCGTCACGTGTAGTGCCGTGTGTGTCGTCGACGCAACAGAGGGAATACGCCAGGGGGTAATAGCATCTTCGTAATAATAACTAAAAAAATAAAAACTTCAATTACCAACTCGTCACGCGTGGGAACTTAAGATATATAATATAATAAATATGAGAATATGAGACAGTGAAAAAAATGATGTAGTGATAAAAATAACCCTTTTCTGACCACTTAAAATAACTATAATATAATTCGTAACGTCAAACATCTCAGTCCCCCCGTGACCATGGGTGCGGTAGAGCACCCGAAACGTCGGGTATTTAATAAAAATAAATTAAAGTAATTAAACGCGATAAAATCCGTAAATAATAGTTTTATTCAATAATTATTCATCCAAAAAAAAATCGTAAACTATTGACTTTGGTGTTCATGGGGTCCTTATTAGGGATGCATTATAACAGTTTTTGAGTTATGGAGGGTTCGAAAGTAATCCGAAATAGTACATGTAAATATACACATGTGCGGTGTATCGCTTTTTTCCTTTCAGGACATGGCTATCACACGGCCGTGTATTTAGGTACCCACGGATTTATCCATCCATCCATCCGTTTTTGCCTAAAAAATCCATTGTTCAACATATGCCTCCCCAATAGATTTTCCCTTAGGAAGGATTTTTGTATAGTTGCAAGGCTTGCAGGGTTGGCGACCGCACTTTTTGTTATTTTTGATTTGTTATCCAGTGCTGCTTGCTATTTACTGTTGAAGTTTACCTCTGTCGTCTTTATATTCTTTCACCGCCATAACTTGGTAAATAAAACCTTTGGTAGGTAAATAAAACCCATTTATAATACTTATTTGTGAAAAGTCAGAATTTGTCAAAAAAGGCACGTATGGCAATTCACAATGCTGTGTTAGTCCTTACTTTAACGTAAGGTAGTGTAAATTGGGTGTGGCAGAAGAAGCACGAGAGTAGAATCATAATGCACATATGCACATTACTGCAATCGAATGCCAAGTTTATAATAAAAAGGGCCTTTGATTCTCCAATTCAAAAGAAAATATATCAATGAAAACTAAATCTTAAATTGCTATTTGCTTGCACTAAGCCGCTATTTCATAATGGTATTCTGTTAGAGCACGGCCTTTCGCTTTTATTAGAATTTATTTAAGAGTTTTAATACTAAAAAAAAGGAATTTCTATAAGTACAACATATAATTAATTTGCATATTTGCCTAAATATTGAGAAAAATCAGAAAATAAATAGGTTAACATTTTTAGAAAAGAATTTTATAATGGCTTAAACAGAATATTTAACATGATTAAAACTACTTTTACGGATTTTATCGCGTTTGTTTTTACTTTTTATTTTTAATTCCCGACGTTTCGGGCGCTTTCCAGCACCCATGGTCACGGGGGACTGAGATGACTGACGTCCCGATGTCATTGTTAAACCCGGAGTACCTTCAGCTTTTTTAATTATTGTTTATGGTCCGATCTATGCAAAATGAACTGACTATGTCCTGAGGTCTTGCAGTGGTATGCTTGGGTTTAGTTTTAATTTTATTGATTATAGGATCCCAAGAAGGTGGTAGTACCAAGCCTCCTTCTCTATTGAAATTAGGATGTTTTTTAATTTCAATAGCCTCACGTATCATCCTTGGTAGGAATCGGTGTTCTTTCGCGAGGATTTGTGGTCTATCAAATCTGATGTAATGGTTGGGGCCGTCTAGGATATGATCACAAACTCCAGACTTCCGACTCCCGACTTTCCGAAACGTCGGGAATTAAAAATAAAAAGTAAAAAAAAAACGCGATAAAATCCGTAAAAGTAGTTTTAATCATGTGCAATGTTCGCGTAAATATAAGAAATCAGAATATTTAACTTTTATTTCGGGATTTAAGATTGCTATTTGCTTCCTACAGGAAGTTGGCAGAATTCCATACGTTTCATAGTATAAACGCTTGTTTATTCTGAAACGTATTTAGTAAATTCAATTATATCACTTAATAATATAATATTATAATAGAGCCTTGTAGCTTAAGAGTTCGCAAGAAACCCGGCTTCGATCCCCATCGTTACCATTGAAATCGTTAATTATAAGTTTTTCTTTATTTACCACATTTTCGGCGGTGAAAGAAAATAGCGTGATTAAACCTGTATATCTGAGGAAAAAACATTTCGCCTGCATGGGGCTATTAGACCGGGAACCAATTGCTTAATAAATCATTCCATAATCTGCCTTGTTTTCATGTGTTTGTTAATACAATTACTGATCATTGTGTCCCAGGTTCAAATCCCGGGTCAGACAAAAATCAGATTCCGGATACGTTTGTCTATAGCTCGGAATCAAGTAGTTTGTGATGTGGTATTCCCGTGACTCGGAAAGAAGGCATTGTTCGTGTGCCAGATCTATTTCCGGTCCGCATTTCCATCCACCCATCTATGTATGTATATATCTATCCATCTATATTTATTTTATTCTATTAGATTATGAGTAAGATAGTATAGAAATAGAGATTGCATCTGTGCCTGTCCTGTGTAGATTGCTTGTTTCCGTTGAGACTGGCCGGCGTGACCGACATAGGATCCGGAGACATTACGTCAAATCTACGAAATACAATTAATAGGTCGTAGCTTTCGAAGCGAATAGAAATAATTTGATATGGTTCTATATAACATTATTTCAAACCTTTCGGAAAGGTGAAAATAACGGGTGTTAATTTACGGTTTTATCTCAGGAAATCGTAGTAAATTAAATTTTTATTATAATTTGTAGAAACTTTTCTTTGTAGTTCAAATAAATATTTCTTTTAAACAAAAATATACAAAGAGAACTAACTATAATATATATATAGGATACAGAAACCAATAAAGTGATTTTCACTCGGTGTCTGGCCTTTTATCTAAGAATTCATGATTTTAGTATAAACAACTGGACTATGATTTAATATATTAAATTAAAATTGAAGCTTCAATAATGGAACAACTTAAAACATTTTCTAAAAAGGAAAATTAAAAATTATCTAAATTTAACTGCATTTCAGACCGTTTTACCAGAAATTTCTTCGATTAGCAGAGAGAAAGTTACATTAAAATATTTCGAGGAACTTTTACTTGTCTAAACGATTCGGCTGACGAGGTTTTGAACATAGCATTCTGTTTTACAACAAACTTTACCATTCGTTCATTTCGTTAAACCAATGGGTTTTCGCTAACTTTATATTATGTTTGTTTTGTGCGTCCTAGATATAACAAAATTAATTATTTTATAGGATAGGGTGACAAACGAGCACACAGTCCATCTGATGGTAATTGGTTGCTGCGGCCTATAGGCATCTACATCTGAAAAGGAATTCGGAAGGTCCTCCTGATCCGGCTGCGAAGGACCAATTGAAAAGGACTTCGGCTCGCGAGGACCAATTGAAAAGGACCTACAGGTGGGACTAATACTAAGAAACAGAAGGGAGGAATCGAGGCTTCTCTCGATCCGGCCTCCTATAACGCCTACGTTGGGTTCGGGAACAACGTATGTGATCTCCGCAACGGAGTAACACACTAGGGCGATAACCTCGTTCCTTTTCAGCAAGTAGGTTCAGACGGGGATTACGGGTCTTCCGAAGTCGTCCCGGTCCCGACGCCTTAATTCTTCGATGTGGACTGTATAACTTAAGGGATCTTGGGAATGAAACAGCAATTATCTTCAAACCGTTCCGTGAGAGAGTAATCACTTTTCCCTATACTTTTCTTCTTGACTGCTGGTTTTCACTTTTCCCGAAGGATTTTCTTGTTTTTCCGAACTATTTTCCCGAATTATCTTCTTCCCCGAACCATTTTCCCCGAACTATCTTCTTCCCCGAACTATTTTCCCCGAACTATTTTCTTCCCCGAACTATTTTCCCCGAACGAATTGCAATAAAACCCGTTTACTAAGCTACCCCCAGAGCTAAACGCGAAAGTGAGCCGCGCCATTCGCGTGCCTGCGCAACTTAACAACATGAATTTGTACTATTACTCTCTCACGTTTCACTTAATATCTTTATTTACTCAAGTCATATACAAATACAATTTGTCAATATAGGTAGTACAAAACAATATCTACACCATGATATGCATTATATCTTCATATTACAAAAAACCTTTCATTTATTAAACGAAAACCACCTATTTTACTCACAAGTTCGAAATCGAATTTTCTTAAATATTTAACATAGAAAGTTAAAACAATGTTTCCTACTTGAATTTATACATAAGTTAACTAATACAATAGTTTAATTCACATTTTCTCTATTTATTTCACTATTTAAAACACTTTTAAATTTCTTATACAAAACTATCATTATTTCACTTATGCACAGGAATTTTCACATAAAAATAACACAGAATTCACCTTTTTAGCACGTACAATCAACCTGAAATGTTTTACAAGTCATTTTTACATAAATTGCTGAAATTACAAACATTTTAAATTTTTACATATTCGGCCTCCTAAGGGCGTGGCCAGCGTGCTTCCGTGAACTCACACTATTTGAACAACTAACTTTGCACGGCTCTCGACTATCAGAAAAATGAAAGTCTGAAATACACTTAATTTTAACAATATTAAATAAACGAGTGCTTCTACATAATTTTCAAACAGTAGGAAACTATTTCTGATAAGACTCTTATTCGTTATCATGCTTCTTATCAGATAACAATACAAGTGAATGTTTTCATTAATCAATCATAACAAATAGGCATTTGTTTTCGTACAAACGTATCATACTTATACAAGACAATACTTATGCAATTAATTTCCTTTAATTCTGTCTATGCACAGAGTGATTATCTCGACCGGGGAACAAATCCGATCTTTAACTTCACTTTAATATTCTTATGAATTTACATCATTAGAAAGATGATTTCAACCGGGGAACAAATCCGGTAACATAATTTATATCATAAATTCCTTGCGAATTTATTAGGCGATATTACTTAGGAAAACGAATAAACTACTCCGGCCTGGGAGTCGAACCCAAGACCTTCTTATCATTAATTCGACATTTCTTTAAGATTTAACTAAGCATTTTCTTATCGGAGCGTCGTGGCTCGATAATTTGCTTTTTATAACTATGCGTCATCGGTTGATTTAATAAACTGAAACATTCTTATAGGCGCGTCGCCAACAATCTCCCCCCCGTGCGTTAGCACCATCATTTGGGAGGCGTCGCGGGTACCAGGACTATTATTCTGGATGTAGGTCTCCTCAAGATACCTGTGCTAGTAATGACGTCAACCACTCTGGTGTGACCGTCTGGTCCCGGTAACGTTCTACTAATTTTTCCTTTCGGCCACGTATTTCGTGGCAACGAATGATCTATTATCAAAACAATATCGCCTTCTTTAGGTTCCATGAACTTTCCGTTATCACCTGTTCGCGGTATTAAGGTAGGCATGTATTCCTTCAGCCACCTTGTCCAAAAATGGTCGGCTAACCTCTGTGCAGCTTTCCAATTGAGTTGACCCGTCAGATGCCGCTCTAGAAATAATCCAGGTGGTCGATCACCACATGAGCGTCCCAGAAGAAAATGATTGGGTGTCAAACCCTCTTCAGGACTATCCATACTGAATGTTACCAGAGGCCTGGAATTCACTGTGTGCTCTGCTTCTAAAAGTAACGTATGTAGAACCTCCTCTCGTGGGCTCTTTTCTCTGAGCGTAGCGGTCAACGCAATTTTAATCGACCTTACTAACCTCTCCCAGGCGCCACCCATGTGCGGTGCTCCCGGAGGTATAAATTTCCATTTAATATATTTCTTAAATGACTCATTTTTCATGCCTTCATGGCATTCTTCGCATGCTTTTAATAATTCTTTATTTGCAGCTTTGAAATTCGTCCCGTTATCGCTGTATATAACGGTTGGTTTTCCTCTTCTGGCGATAAATCGCCTTAACGCCATTATCATTGACGCTGGTGTCAATGAGGCTGCTAATTCCAGATGTACTGCTCTGGTAGTCAGACACGTGAATAAAACACCCCAACGTTTTTCGTGTCGCCTTCCTATAGTCACACTCATAGGACCGAAATAATCCACAGCTGAGCATGTAAAAGGTGGCTCATGATGAGCTATTCTCTCCAGAGGAATATTTCCTTGTGGCACGTTCTGCGGTTTTGACCTGTATGTCCTGCACCACTGGCAATGATGTGACACACTTCGTACTACATTACGTAAGTTCAAGACGTAAAATTTCTGGTTCACCTCATTCATCACCGTCTGGTGATTGGCATGTCCAAAATGATGATGAACTTCTCTAATCATCTTTTTAACGATTTCGTGTTTACCGTCTAATATGACAGGTTTTCTACTTTCCTCAGTCAAATTAGACTTGAAAGGTAAACGTCCATTTAAACGAAGTAAGTTATCTTCTCCTATTTCCATAGATAATTTACTTAAGCGTGAACTTCTTTCAACGCTTTTGCCTGCTTTCAAACATTTTATTTCCGAATAAAAACATTCGTCTTGAACGAACTTCCAAATTAAGAATTCCGCTTTTTTCAAGAGCGCCATGTCCAACGCGCCATCGGGTCCTTTAACCGACTTTGCTAAAACTTTGTTGGAACACATAACCGACTTTTCGGTTGCGTCGTCGGGTCCTTTAACCGACTTTCTTAAACTCTTGAATTTTTCTACCGCTTGCAAGGTGCGTGTAGTTGCCCCAAGGAATTTCCTAAAGCTGCTAAATCGTCCGTAGTCGGGTAGACTTAACGGTTCTTGCTTTCTTAACGCATTTACGCCCTTTGGCGATTTTTCTTCACCTGTTTCTAAGCCTTTTATGGTGTCCACTTGTTTGGGCCATAAATCAGGACTTTTCCTGAGGAATTCAGGTCCTTGAAACCAGCGATGACTTACATCGAAGGTGGAAGGGAAATTTCTAGTGGCGTCGTCTGCCACATTTTGTGACGTTGGAACCCATCGCCATTCACATGGCTTACTGTGATCTTCGATCTCAGCCAATCGATGAGCAACGAATGGTTTAAAAGCGCGAGGATCTGACTTAATCCACGCTAATACTGTACGTGAGTCTGTCCAAAACACTCTCTCAGACATCTCGTACTTGCTCTCTTCACTAACTGAAGCAGCCAGTCTGCTGCCCATAAGAGCTGCTTGCAATTCAAGCCTTGGAATCGAAATTGGTTTCAATGGCGCTACTCTTGCCTTTGCGGCGATCAGCGTAATCCGCCTTCTTCCTTGCTCGTCCGTGGTGACGTAATACACCGCGGCAGCGTATGCTTTTTCACTAGCATCCGTGAAAGTGTGTAACTCTCCCTTGCCGACGCCTTCAGCAACGGGTCTAGGTACTTCTAAATGACCTAATTTCTTCACTTCCGATATCCATTTACAAAATAACACATGTAATTCGTGTGAAACTTCTTCATCCCAAGAGATGCCTGTCCTCCATACTTGCTGGATCAACGACTTCCCTTGAATCGTTATGGGTGATGCGAGTCCCAAAGGATCGAAAACTGACATCACAGCGCTAGTTATCTCCCTCTTCGTAGGCGGTCGCAAACCCTCCATCACCTCTTCCGGTGTGCTACGAAGACTTGTGGAGAAACTTATTATATCCCGTTTGATATTCCAAATCAAACCTAACGTGCGCTCTATGTGCTCTTTATCTCTGTAGTGTGTGCTTATATATATTTGTGTAGGATATAATAAGAAAGGATTAGTATTAAACCTACAGTCTAGACTACTGGACGTTTTATTTATTCCCCGAACCACCCAACACTACATGGCGACCCTGCCAGTTCATCGGCGGTCTGCCTGGGTTCGGTCGCGGGCCGCGTTCAAAAATATGTGGAATTCAAATTAAGTACGAAAATGAATAATAAATAATATTGAACTTATATTAAAAAAAATGAGTCGTTCTGAACTCAAGAAAGACCAAGAGTTCATTACACAAGACACTTCAGGAGGCTCAAATTCTGCACATGTAGAAGAAATTAAAAGCCACTTATCTGGGATATCCGTCGTGCTGATTATAATATGCACAGTTTTGGGCTTGGCTCTTCTCTACGGTGCATACAAAATATACAAAAGTTGCCATACAAGCTGGATGCGGAATGAGATGGTAATGCACAACTTGCGTCGTTCTTTTGTGCGGTCACCGGACCCAGGAGCTCGTGTACCCCGTGTATGCTGTGAGTGCCGCCACGAGGACCGCCGTGAGACAACGAATGCGTCAATTTGAAAATATGAGGTTTAAATTGAAAAATATGTTATAGTTTAAGTTTAAGAAAATAATAAAAATAGCCTTATATGTATACACCTTAAAATGTTTTGATAACGATTTTTTTTAACTGTATTTCCATGTCTAGTGAATTAATAATAATATATGAAAAATTTAAAAATATTAAAAATAATTTAGTTAAATTAAGTTATGATAAGCGAACTAAAAGCATTTTGCAACAAAAATTTAAGGAATCAGTACAATTACGTAAAAAATTTGATGATTGTTTGATAATTTTAAATAAAGAGATAGAAAGTAAACAAATTAAAAGTAAGGCACTAGTTGAAATACAATCATATTGCGATTTAATTAAGGGTTTATATGTACAAATAGAAAACTTTTGTAGTAAGGATTACAGCTCTCAATCAACTTCCAAGGGCACTATTCAAAGCGAAATATTCACCATGGAAAGTTTCGACTTTAAAACCGCTGTGTCACTCCTACCAGTGATGACGGGCGAGGAATCGGTCACCAAAACCTTGATGGACTCGATAGAGTTATATAGCTCTTCGCTAAAAGAAGAAGGTAAGTCTATGTTAATAAAATTTGTGTTAAAGACTCGTTTGAATGAAGGCGCTAAGTTACGCCTATTAGATTCCTATGACTCATGCGAGGCGCTTATAAGTGATATGCGGAACCACCTTCTAACAAAGAAATCTTGCACTTCCATTCATAACGAACTAATGCAAATAAGGCAAAATAGTAGTTCCCTAGATAATTATGGCAATAAAATCGAACAATTATTCGTAGATTTGACGATTTCCCAAGCCGATGGTGACCAAAACGCGCATAAAATTTTACGTCCTATAAATGAAAAGATCGCCATTAAAAGTTTCACAAATGGCCTGCGAAATCGACAACTCAGTATTATTTTGTCAGCACGTAATTATAGTACGTTAAAAGAAACAATTAGGGCTGCAAAGGATGAGGAGGCGTCTTGTGTTCGACCTAGCGAGTACACCGAACCATCGATTTATTTCGGGAATCGAGGTGGTTCAGGAACGCGTAAAAATTTACGTGGTAGGTATATATCCAATAATGTACCACGGCAAACATACCCTTTGCATACCCAAGCAAAAAATAACGTGAACTGGAGGAAACCGGTACCCCAAAAGTTTTCGCGTGGAAATCAACAACACCGCGGAAAAAAGGTAATTATGGTGAGTACTCATACCAGAATCGCGGATTTTTTCGTGGTCAAAATGCCCAGCGAGTTCATTTTATAACACCAGAATATCGCGTATCGCAAAGTTCTCAAAATATTGAAATTAACCCTAATAACGATAATAATGAAAATAACTTAGAATTTTTTCGAGACCAATAGTATATTTAGTTGCGAATATAGTAATTGTGTTGAGTTAGCAATAGATGGTATCAAATGTAGATGGCTCGTAGATACCGGCGCTTCCCTATGTGCGATTAAATATGAAACGCTTAGTAAACTAAACCTTTCATTACAAAAGAAACCGATTACAATAAATGGAATCGGAGGCAAATTACGAACCGTGGGATTTGTTGATTTAACATTGTCTGTTAACGGACTGAAATTTAATAATAAGTTTCATGTTATAAAGCAGTTGCCGTGTGAAACTTCTGGAATTTTAGGTATAGATTTTTTACGTAAGTTTAATTGTAGCATAAATTTCGAATTGAATAATATTACACTGCATAATATGAATGAATTAGTAACTTTACCATTGCATATGGGTATTTTGGGAAATAATAATTATTTGAGTATTCCTCCGAGATGCGAGAATTTATTTTATATCAATGCGAGTATGAAAGAAGATTGTGTTGTCTTTCCGAAAGAGTTATGCGAGGGAGTTTTTCTGTCTGGTGGAATTGTCAAAGCGAATAACGGGAAAATACCAATAAAAATATTAAATACACGGGAGAATCAGGTCAATCTTAGTTATTTTAGGCCTGAAACCGATAGTTTACATAATTATTCAATTTGTAAGTTTGATAAAAGTCTCATTAATCCCGAACGCGTTCATAAAATGTTAAATTTACTAAATTTGGATCATTTAAATAAAGAGGAAAAATCTTCTATTATACATATTTGTGCAAAATTTTCCGACGTATTTTTATTGCCAGGTGATCAATTAACAACTTGTAATTTATATGAACATAATATTCAGTTAAAACCTAATATTGACCCAGTGTATGTAAAACAGTATCGATTACCCTATTCTCAGAGGAACGAAATAGAAACACAAGTCAAAAATATGTTACAAGACGGAATTATTGAACCAACTTGTAGTGAGTGGTCAAGTCCTGTACTTCTTGTACCCAAAAAGCCAGAAAATGGTGAGGACAGGAGCTGGCGCTTGGTTATCGATTTTCGAAAATTAAACAACTGTATTGTAGATGACAAATTTCCGTTACCCAATATTACAGACATATTAGATTCTTTATCAGGAGCAATGTATTTTACCCACCTTGATCTCAATCAAGCTTTTTACCAATTAAGCCTTAATCCATCTAGTAGAAGGTATACGGCTTTCACTACACCCTCTGGTCAATATCAGATGACCAGAATGCCAATGGGCTTAAAGACAAGCCCAAGTTCCTTTTCTCGTGCTATTACAATATCCATGGCTGGTTTAAATTACGAAAAAGCGCTCACTTATTTAGACGAACTCATTTGTTTTGGCAGAAACTTAGATAACCATAACAAAAATTTAATGGAAATATTATCGCGCTTAAGAAAAGTAAACTTAAAGTTAAACCCGAAAAAATGTGTTTTTCTAAAAAAAGAACTTCTTTATCTTGGCCACGTAGTTTCTTCCGAAGGTATTAAGCCTGACCCAAAAAAGATATCAGCATTACAAAATTACCCAATTCCTCAAAATACCAACGATGTAAAAAGGCTAGTAGCGTTTGCGAATTACTATCGAAGATTTATACCAAAATTTTCTGAAATCGTTTTACCTCTGAACAATTTATGTCGCAAAAATGTTAAATTTCATTGGAATAAAAACTGTAAACTATCTTTTTCAACGCTTAAAAATGCTTTAACGACTCCTCCCATACTTCAGTATCCAAATTTTGACCAAAATTTTATTTTAAAAACTGACGCGTCTAGTTTTGCTATAGGCTCCGTTTTATGTAATCATGACGGACGACCGGTTGCATATGCTAGCCGCACTTTAAACAAAGCCGAGAAAAACTATCCTACTATCGAAAAGGAATTATTATCGATAGTATGGGCAGTAAAATACTTTCGACCTTATTTATATGGACGCGAATTCATTATTGAAACGGATCATAAGCCTCTCGTATATTTATTCAACATGACAAATCCGTCAAGTAGACTTACGAAGTTTAGGTTATTGCTCGAGGAGTATAAGTTTGTTATCAAGTATGTAAGGGGAGCTGACAATGCAGCTGCAGATGCTTTGTCACGCATCCAAATTTCGAGTGAAGATTTGAAAGAAATGAATGAAAAGGTCATATCTGTTCTAACAAGAGCACAAAGAAAGCGAATAAATAAAAAAATTGCGCAAGATAAGAGCGACAACCCTACGGCGGATAAGGTTACCACCAACGATTGGACTGATCACCCAAAAGTCGTGGGAATACTTAAACAGCCGAAGGATTGCACTGAATTATTATTTGTAGACGAAAAAGAATGGAAAAAGATAGACAGAGTGAAAGAAAAGTTCTATTCTAACTCTAAGTTATTTTGTTTTGTCTCAGCAAAGTCAACAATTTATGTAAATCCTTCTTTCCGATCATATTGTGCACGAGATGCCTTTGTGAGGGAGTTGGATTGCTTTTGTAATAAGCGAAAGATAGATCGTCTGTATATTATACAAAATAATAATAACAATATATTAATTAAGGAGTTAACTCGTATTATAAATGAGACACCAAATAGGTCCGGACCGCGAATATTAATTTTAAATGGTGTCCATAAAGTCGACGATCGTGAGACAAAACGCATAATATTAAACGACTATCATTTATTGCCAACTAGTGGTCACGCCGGTATAAGGCGAATGATAAACAATATAAAGAAAAGATTTTTTTGGCCCGGGTTAGAGAAGGATGTGACTAATTATGTAAACCAATGTGACAAGTGTTTGCGATATAAGCACTTAAATAAGCATATAAAAGAACCAATGGTTATAACGGATACGGGATATTCTGCTTTTGATAGAATTTATTTAGATTTAGTAGGGCCCTTATGTAAAGATAGCGATAGTAATGTTTATATACTCACACTACAGTGTGATTTAAGTAAGTATGTTGAAGCCTATCCGCTTAAACATAAGGATACTATTTCGGTGGCATCGTCTTTTATCAATAATTTTATTTTGAGATATGGTATTCCTCGACAAATTATATCTGACCAAGGGACTGAATTTGTTTCAACCGTCATGAAAGATGTGTGCCGTATTCTCAATATTCAACAGGTAACGTCAACAGCATATCATCACCAATCCATAGGTTCCTTAGAAAACAGCCACAAAAATCTGATGTCATTTCTAAGAATTCAAACAGGTAATGAACCACATAACTGGAGCACTTGGTTACCGTATTGGTGTTTTGGTTATAATAACACTGTACACACGGAAACCAAGTATACTCCATATGAGCTTGTTTTTGGGAAGCTTTGCCGTTTGCCAACTAATTTAACTTTAGATATAGACCCCTTATATAACCCATATGATTATCCACAACAACTTAGATATAGACTTCAAAAATCGCAATATGATGCAAGAAATAATTTAATTTTAAGCAAACAAAGTAGGAAAACTAAATATGATTACTATACCAATCCAATTAAATATAATGTCGGTGATATGATACTCCTTAAGAATGTGTAAACAAATTTGATCCTCTTTATATAGGACCATTTAAGGTTGTCGAAGATTGTGAACCAAATGTAACAATAGATTACAAAGGTAAACATAAGTCTATACATAATAACGCACTAGACCATATACATAAATCAATAAAATTGTTATTATTACTATAAATACAAATAAAATTATTTCAAAATTACTGTGTTTACGATTTTTTTTATTATGATATAAGTATGTTATACCTAGTATAAGAATTTTAATATTTAAAAAAAGTGTACACCTTTTTTATTTTTTTTTTATACACCAAGTTATGTTACATAAAAAAAATATTTTTGTGAATGATTTTTTTTTCTTTTTGCCGATGGGCGTGTAGTGTGTGCTTATATATATTTGTGTAGGATATAATAAGAAAGGATTAGTATTAAACCTACAGTCTAGACTACTGGACGTTTTATTTATTCCCCGAACCACCCAACACTACAATCTCCAAGCGAAGCACTGTCGCTCTTATATTTATTTTCCATTTCACTTAAAACTTCGGGTCGGTTGCTAGCCCATCCCCTCAGTTGGAAAGAAGCATGCTTATGTAATTCATACATATCGTTTACTATCCTTTCGGCCGTCGTCACGTCGGGAAATGCCTGTAGATAGTCATCCATATAGAAATTGCTTTCCGTAGCGGAAGCTGCTTCTGGATAGATATGCGCGTTGTCCTGCGCATTCCTATTCTTTACATATATAGCGATGCATGGTGATGATGCCGCTCCAAATATGAGTGACGTCATTCTATACTCTTCCGGTGGCGCGTCACGATTGTGCCGCCATAAGAATCGAAGGCTATCCCTGTCTTCATCCCGGATTTTCACTTGCAGGAACATTTCTTTAATGTCTGCCATTACTGCCACGCTTCCTTCTCTGAATCGTAGCAGAACTCCGAACAACGACTTCAATAAGTCCGGTCCGGTTAACAATGCATCATTGAGACAACGTCCGCCCGTCTTTGCGGCGGCGTCGAAAACTATCCTTATTTTCCTTTTTTGTGGGTGAGTCACTGCGAAGTGAGGAAGGTACCACGTACGTGGGGAAATGGGAATATGGTTCGCTTTCTCTGCGTAACCATTAACGATGAGATTTTCAATTTGCTTCTCATATTCCTTCTTCAACTCGCTATTTTTGTCGAGCTTTTTTTCAATATTCAACAGGCGACTTTCAACCTGCGCTCTATTCGACGGCATGCACTCATTGTCTGTGCGCCATAACAAAGCAGTCTCGTACCTATTATTAGGTATACGACGTACTGTTTTGTTCAAAATACTTAATGCTCGTTCTTCTGGGTCGTTCACGGGCTTTCTAGCCGATACTCCCAGAGATTCCAAACTAAAATAATCCTTGATCAATTTATCCATATCTTCCTCCTTCTTGGTGGAAATGTGGTTAACAATCTTGATCGGTTTAATGCCACCCGATATGTGACCATGTAAAACCCATCCAAGTTTGGTGAGCGATGCTACAGGTAGGTTCTTACCTCCTGAAATTAATTCACGAGTAACTATGAGATGCCAATTGTCCTGACCAATTAATATGGTAGGTTTGGACCTCTCATACATCAACTCATCCTTAATCGGTGTCAAATGAGAACACCGTTGCAATAATTCTCGGCTTACCGACTGAGGAGAAAGGTTAAGTGACTTAATTGTTTGTACACTTATCTCTTCCAAGTCGCTCGAGTAAATGCCTTTTATTTTAATGTTTAAGCGATACGAACTGTCGTCGTTAATTCGCTTACCTCCCACGGCTTCGATACGTAATCCCTCTTTACGTCCGCGAGGCGCTAATTTCTGAGCCATACACTCCTCTATGAGTGTCATGGTCGATCCCTCATCCAGAAGAGCTGTTGTCTTGACCTTTCCTCTAGGTCCATACAACTCGACCGGTATAATCTTTAAGTATGCACATGCCAGTGCATTCACTGTACTAACAGTTGTAATCTGAGCATCCTTACCCCCCTCGTCCCCTTGTGGCGAGGTTTTTTCTTTGGGGTATCGGTGTAGCATTCGATGATGTGACATTCTACATCCCTCTACACCACATTTTTTCGCTTTGCACTCTAACCTCCTATGGTTAGGTGACAAACATTGGAAACATACTTTCGCCCTTTTGACAGCTTCCCATTTCTCGCGAATATTCATGTCCTTAAACTTGTAACAACTCACTATAGAGTGCTCTTTGTTGCATATAACACACTTATGTGTTACCCGACTTACAGGCTTATCCTGGGTTGTCATAACCACCTGTCGGTTGTGCCCTTTACTATTTCGGCGTTCTAGACGCTCGCTCGAATTACTTCGGCGCATACAGCGCTCGCTCACGGCACATCTGCGTACACCTCCCTTTGCGGTGTGTACAGTTTGCTTCCTGAATTCAGGACGCTTCCTTTTTTCAGGCGCATTTTCGTTGTTTAAGGACGCTCCAAATTGTTCACTCAATAAATTTAAAAACTTGGCCATCTTCTGTAACTCTGGCTCCAAAGGATACTGAGCTCGATATTCAAACCATTTAAATTTAATCATAGTTCCGAGCTTCTCCACTATGCGGCTCACTAACTCCGGTGAGTACAAATACTGTGGTTGATTCAACGCTTGTATCGTGGCAACCACGTTCGTAATACGACTTGCGAAAGATCCTATATTTCGGCAATCTTCTGCCAATCTTGGCATACGCTTTACATTCTCGATTTCGGCTAGAATGAGCATCTCAACCCTACCGAATCTTCTTTCGAGAGCGTTCATTATTTCTTCCGGTTCACACAAAGTAAACAACAATGACTTAACCGCTTCCTTAGCGGTGCCCTTTAATGCCCTCCTAAGGCGTGCGACATTTTGCACCCCTGAAAATTGGCTTCTCGTGTCTTCAAACACCGTTTTAAAAATAATCCATTCACCCGGGTCTCCATCGAACACCGGTAATTCCTGGAGGAAATGAAGCTGGGAAGACTTATCTTTACTCGCTATTTTTATTGCACTCACAATCGCTTCGGTCAATTCTGACACCTCACTCGCGTGTGTTTTCTGTGCATTTCCTTGGTTGCGCTCGATCTCCGCCCCTTTGCGGCGTGATCCTTTACACGCTTCCTTATCAGCAATATCGGGTTGTGCTACACTAACCGGCGCGCTCATTATGGTCTGCTGAACCCAACTCCTTACGAAAGGTTCCACCTGAGTATTCCGCTCTTCTTCATCCTCACTCGAGTCGATCTCCTCTTCTCGGTTGAGTCGTGCCAACTCCAATTGAGACTTGGCTAAGGCAGCAGCTGCCTGTGCTCGTTCGAGCTCTGAGCGTTCGAATTTAATCCGCGCCTCTAATTCGGCTTTCAGCCTCGCCGATCGCGATGACCTACTACCTCTTTGTGACCCTTTATCACTAGTGTGCCCGATTACTGTCCTTGACGATGCCGCTTCTTCGGTCCTTTGACCTACTTTTTCGACCACCGTTTCACTCCTGGATATAACGGATTGTTGTGCGGTACTGGCCTGCGTACCACTGGTGTCCGTCCTGTTGCTTGTCGTTGCCACGGACGTCCCTGTGTCCCACGTGCATGTGGACGTGTCGGTGGTGGCTCCACTTGAAGGAGTTGCTCCATTTGACGCAGTAGCTGTGGTCGCTCCAGATGGTTCCGCTTCTTTAGCTTTTCTTGAGAGCCCTGTCCTTGTCCTGCTCCCTTCGCTTCTCCCTGTCTGGTCTTGTGCTTTCTTCATCTTGCAGGAAGGTGATTGTTGGCCTACGGTCCCTAACTGTCCCTACGGTCCCTACAATCCCTTACCTACAACCCTTCTACACCCCAACCTAACACCACTACCCCTCCCCCCCCTTATCTCCCAACCCTACAACCCTACTACCACCCTAACAGCCCTAACAGCCCTATCAATCCTGAACGGGGCCTACCGAGGTGAGCCGTCCAGGGATGGAGTCGTGCAGGAATGGAATGGAGGAAAGGTTCAGGAACTGTCCCGCCAAGGAATATGACGAAACAGTCGAGCGGTAGTGCAAGCGCAGTCTCGCTCGAGAGAACTGCTCCACCCGAAGGTGTTGTGCCAGAGCCCAACCGTTTGGCACCGTTAGGTGGTCGGGATGTATGCTGTGCTCGCCGCCCAGTTGCCGGTGACGCCTCGTCCAAGCGCCCTCCTCCGGCCGCGATGCAGTCAGGTGCCCACGCGCACCCTCGCCCGGCAGCAGCAGCGGTGGATGCTTCTTGCACCCTGATGATCCGACAGGAAAATGCCGGACACGGTCGTCCGACAGGAAATGCCGAGCACGCTTGCCCGACAGGAAAATGCCAAGCCCTGCTTGACCACGATGAGTGCCTTCACAAGACACCTGCGCCCGGCTGCGATACGTGCCCCATGCGAGCACACGCCCCCGGCCGCAATCCCGGTTTTCTTTCTTCCGGTAGTTCCAGGTCCCGTCCTTCAGCGCTGACATCCTGGTCTTCTGGCCTTTGGTCCTATTGCTTCAGCTCAAACCTCCGGCTTCCTTCGGTTGCTGATCTTCACTCGGCTCCGAAGGTCTTCTTTTTCCATAACCAGCAGTCCACAGCTGGTTCCTTGATCCAGCTGGCGGGGTTCGGGTGGTCTTTAATCCGGCTCGAAGGACCAATTGAAAAGGAATTCGGAAGGTCTTCCTGATCCGGCTGCGAAGGACCAATTGAAAAGGACTTCGGCTCGCGAGGACCAATTGAAAAGGACCTACAGGTGGGACTAATACTAAGAAACAGAAGGGAGGAATCGAGGCTTCTCTCGATCCGGCCTCCTATAACGCCTACGTTGGGTTCGGGAACAACGTATGTGATCTCCGCAACGGAGTAACACACTAGGGCGATAACCTCGTTCCTTTTCAGCAAGTAGGTTCAGACGGGGATTACGGGTCTTCCGAAGTCGTCCCGGTCCCGACGCCTTAATTCTTCGATGTGGACTGTATAACTTAAGGGATCTTGGGAATGAAACAGCAATTATCTTCAAACCGTTCCGTGAGAGAGTAATCACTTTTCCCTATACTTTTCTTCTTGACTGCTGGTTTTCACTTTTCCCGAAGGATTTTCTTGTTTTTCCGAACTATTTTCCCGAATTATCTTCTTCCCCGAACCATTTTCCCCGAACTATCTTCTTCCCCGAACTATTTTCCCCGAACTATTTTCTTCCCCGAACTATTTTCCCCGAACGAATTGCAATAAAACCCGTTTACTAAGCTACCCCCAGAGCTAAACGCGAAAGTGAGCCGCGCCATTCGCGTGCCTGCGCAACTTAACAACATGAATTTGTACTATTACTCTCTCACGTTTCACTTAATATCTTTATTTACTCAAGTCATATACAAATACAATTTGTCAATATAGGTAGTACAAAACAATATCTACACCATGATATGCATTATATCTTCATATTACAAAAAACCTTTCATTTATTAAACGAAAACCACCTATTTTACTCACAAGTTCGAAATCGAATTTTCTTAAATATTTAACACAGAAAGTTAAAACAATGTTTCCTACTTGAATTTATACATAAGTTAACTAATACAATAGTTTAATTCACATTTTCTCTATTTATTTCACTATTTAAAACACTTTTAAATTTCTTATACAAAACTATCATTATTTCACTTATGCACAGGAATTTTCACATAAAAATAACACAGAATTCACCTTTTTAGCACGTACAATCAACCTGAAATGTTTTACAAGTCATTTTTACATAAATTGCTGAAATTACAAACATTTTAAATTTTTACATATTCGGCCTCCTAAGGGCGTGGCCAGCGTGCTTCCGTGAACTCAGACTATTTGAACAACTAACTTTGCACGGCTCTCGACTATCAGAAAAATGAAAGTCTGAAATACACTTAATTTTAACAATATTAAATAAACGAGTGCTTCTACATAATTTTCAAACAGTAGGAAACTATTTCTGATAAGACTCTTATTCGTTATCATGCTTCTTATCAGATAACAATACAAGTGAATGTTTTCATTAATCAATCATAACAAATAGGCATTTGTTTTCGTACAAACGTATCATACTTATACAAGACAATACTTATGCAATTAATTTCCTTTAATTCTGTCTATGCACAGAGTGATTATCTCGACCGGGGAACAAATCCGATCTTTAACTTCACTTTAATATTCTTATGAATTTACATCATTAGAAAGATGATTTCAACCGGGGAACAAATCCGGTAACATAATTTATATCATAAATTCCTTGCGAATTTATTAGGCGATATTACTTAGGAAAACGAATAAACTACTCCGGCCTGGGAGTCGAACCCAAGACCTTCTTATCATTAATTCGACATTTCTTTAAGATTTAACTAAGCATTTTCTTATCGGAGCGTCGTGGCTCGATAATTTGCTTTTTATAACTATGCGTCATCGGTTGATTTAATAAACTGAAACATTCTTATAGGCGCGTCGCCAACAACATCTATCCCTGATTACAGATCAAAATGCAGATGCGTTGTCGCCCGTGAGGACTAAGATGGAATGCCTCGTTTCCAGTAAAAAGGGTCTCCGGTTAACTACACTCACCATACGGAAAACAGCAGCGTTGAACTACTATTTCACACGGGTATTCTGTGAGAATTTCCTATATATTATAGAATCCTGTATAATAGAGAATATTATATATATACGAGAATTTTATATATATGAGCCGTGGTAGCTCAGATGGTTAGCGCTCGCTGTAAATTTCACAGTACGCAAGCAAACCGGGTTCGATCCACGCCGGCACAAATGAAATTATTAATTGCAATTTTAAGTTCTGATTTACTACGTGCTCGGCGGTGAAGGGAAACCTTGTGAGGAAACCTGCATGTCAGAGAAATAAGAAAAAAATATTTCGAAGACGTGTGAAGTTCGCCAACACACATTGGGGCAGCGCGGCGGACAATTCCTTGCCCTAAAACCCTCTCAGAAATGAGCGGAGGCCTGTGCCCCGGAGTGGGACGTGTATATGTAGGCTTGTTGTGTGTATTGTTGATTGTAACTTTAATTTTATACGAGAATATTATTTCGAACGTGATCAAAGGCAGAAGAGATTTTCGGTGTTGAAACATAAAATACTTTTTGTAATACACGAAATATTATGTACCTACAACAATAAGGCGCCAATGTATGTTTAATATTATGTATAATAACAACATGCCCTTCATTGTCTGGATTGATATAGGAGAACCTAACATCCTCGTCATCATCATACTGAGCTTGTAAAAGTTATATGTTTTACGTGGTAGCACGAAAAGGTCAGCTCGACACGGGGCAGCAATACCCTGTTCTCACAGAATACCAGCATAAATTAGCATCATATTGCTGCTGTGTTACTTAGTTACTTATGGTGAAGGTAGAGTACCGCCTACCCTTTTTACTGGAAACAAGATTGTGGTCCTCAGAAGTAATAAATCAATGGATGAATAAATCATTCATCACGATATAAAATCAGATTTATCTTGCCAAACTCTAAATTGAAGATACGTTCTGAGAGCCTATTAAAATAAACTTGAGAAAACTTAAAATTTGCCATAGTTAGAGTTGACAAATGTAATTTTTTTATTATTTGGAGTCCTAATTCAGGTACACGTAGTAGAACCACGCTGTAGCTATATTATGCTTGTAACACGAATGGTCGGCCGGGGAAGTACCATGCTCTCACAGAGTAACAGGGTAAAATAGCAGCTTAATGCTGATGCGTTTCTTATGATGACTGTAGAGAACCTGTGACCTTTTTATAACGCAAACGAGGCATTACATCTTAGTCCTCAGGGGTTACAACGTATCTGCGTTTTGATTCTTATTAGGGACAAATGTAGATGTCTATATGCCACAGCATTTACTTACTATTTAGGCTGTGGATTCTCTTACTTAATGCAAATAAAAAGCCCAAAATAAAGTTCAAAATAACGTGTAATGGTTCACCGCCGTCATCTCATTTCTTTTCGTTTGTGCTGCATATAAACCAAAGGATTATTCTTAAGTGCTTCGTGTTCCCCGTAAAGTGGTTTCGGCAATAAAACAAGCTATTATGTTCTCTTTACGGATCTTTTGCGCCGTTTTAGAAATGCCACCAAATGATACGTTTAATAATGTTTATCTAAATCAGAGTGGCTCTTGTTTTTATCATAAATATTACAGAACAGTTTAACTGCTTTGTTGGTCTAGTAGGTCCTAAATTCAATTGATGATCATGAGGACATCATCATGAGGACACGGGTTCTAATCCCAGGTCGGAATAAAACCAGTTATTGTTTTTTTTTGTAAAAATTCTCAGAAGCAGCCCGGATTCAAGAATTTGGCGATGTTTTCAGGATGTCTTGAAGAGCAAGTAAAGCCTGATATCTTTCCGGTAGTGTTGGATTAGCGTTCTGCCGAACAGTGAGAGTAAGGTAATAGAGAGTACATCTGTGCTTGAGCATACTCTTGGGCACTATATTCACTTCTACTGTCTAGACTGTGACTAGTCTAGATGTTCGTTGATAACAAGAGCACTGGTTATTTTTGCGTTTAAAGGCAAAGTACTCGTGTTCAGTGAGGAAACGTAACCAGCACGTTTTGGCACTATACCGCGTGGAGAAGGACTGTAATTATGATAATTTAACTTTACAGTCCTAGACTGAATAAAACTATTTGTACGGATTTTATCGCGTTTTTTTGCATGCGGCTCACCTTATGTTAAGTGACTACCGCCGCCCATGATCAACCGCAACACCAGGGAAATCGCAGGTGCATTGCCGGCCCTTTAGAAGGAAGAAAGCTCCTTTTGCAACGTACAGTGGTGGACCACCCAGCACCCAGATGGTGTGGATGGTATCGGGACGTTTGCCGCGTAGTGCGTTCTAATCCTCTAAGTTGTTGCTTATTTCCTTATATTATGTAAGTGAAATAAAGAATATCGTTACGTGCTCTGGGGGCACGGCAGTGCCCCCGCCAAGTCGAGCAAAAAAGCGGCACGGCCGTAACATATCTTTCTCGAAGCAGTTCAGGTCATTTGCGACCCCCCTATAACTTCGTAGTAAATAAAACTAGGAACCTGAATTTTCAGAGACCAAGCAAACATTGTATAAACATGGTATATTTCAAATTTCATTTAATTTGAACTAGTAGTTTAATAATTATAACTAGTCAAAATTTCTTAATTTTGCCACTCACTGACTGACTGAACGATCATCAAAATTTTAAGGCACTTCTTGCGGATATAGAAGCTTCAAATTTAGAATACAGTTAGTATTTAGTTTAGTATTTAGTTTATAAATCAAGGATAAACTGAAATATTTTTTTAATTTCGGTCAAGTTTTCTATGTAAACCAACTGCATAAATAACTTCGTAATCTCATATAAATATATAGGATTATAAAGTTACATTTGCAGTGAATGAATCGGTGTACCTGTATATTATGTATAACATGTGTAGGTAGGTACGTTGTTCATCATCATCATTACAGGCCTTCACAAGTCCACTGCTGAACATAGGCCTCCCCCAAGTAATGCCACAAAGCACGGTCCTGAGCCACCTGCATCCATCGACTTCCTGCATATCTTATCAGGTCGTCACTCCATCTAGTGGGGGGTCGCCCTACACTACGCCTACCGGTAGGAGGCTGCCACTCGAGAACCTTTCTTCCCCATCGGTTATCGGCTCTTCGAGCTATATGGCCGGCCCATTGCCACTTCAGCTTACTAATCCGTTGGGCTATGTCGGTCACTCTGGTTTTACTGCGGATATCCTCATTTCTGAGTCTATCACGCAGAGAAACTCCGAGCATAGCCCTCTCCATAGCTCGCTGAGCGACCTTGAGCGTCCTCATACGGCCAGCAGTGAAGGACCACGTCTCAGATCCGTAAGTCATCACTGGCAACACGCACTGGTTGTACAATCTAGTTTTTAGAGATTGAGGTATACCTGACGAGAAGATATGTCGTAATTTCCCGAACGCTGTCCAGCCGAGTTGAATCCGTCGATTGACCTCTCGGTCGAAGTTGGACTTACCTAGTCGGACTATTTGTCCCAGGTAAACGTACTCGTCAACAACTTCGAGCATAGTGCTCCCAACAACTACCGGCATAGGTGTGACATGGACATTAAACATGATCTTTGTTTTGTCCATGTTCATCTTAAGACCTATCCGTTGGGAGGCACTATTGAGGTCATTGAGCATAGTGCTTAAGTCCTCCAGCGATTCTGCCATAAGGACTATATCGTCGGCAAATCGAAGGTGAGTGATGTACTCGCCATTGATGTTAATACCGTATCCTTTCCAGTCCAGTAGCTTGAAAACGTCTTCCAAAGCAGCGGTGAAGAGTTTCGGGGATATAACGTCACCCTGTCTTACACCTCTCTGCAGTTGGATAGGTTTCGAGCTCTGGTTCTGTACTCGGATAGCCATCGTAGCCCTACTGTACAAACACTTCAGCACTTCGATATACCGACAGTCAACTTGGCACCGCTGAAGGGACTGCAGCACCGCCCAAATTTCGACGGAATCAAAGGCTTTCTCATAGTCCACATACGCCAGGCAAAGTGGCAAATTGTACTCTTCAGTCTTCTGTACAATCTGCCGCAGGGTATGTATGTGGTCTATGGTACTGAAGCCTTTTCGGAAACCGGCTTGTTCGGGAGGCTGGAAGTCGTCGAGTCTGCGTGCGAGACGATTCGTAATGACTCTCGAAAACAGCACGTAGACGCGGCTCAGAAGGGAAATCGGTCTGTAGTTCTTCAAGAAAGCGGTGTCGCCTTTCTTAAAGAACAAGACCACCGCACTTCTGCTCCACGCCTCTGGAGTAGTGCCACCATGGAGGACGGAATTGAAGAGCCTCTGAAGGACTTCAAGTACCGGTGTTCCACCCGCTTTCAGAAGCTCCGCTGTAATTCCATCCTCGCCTGGGGCCCTGCCGTTTTTAAGGTGCTGGAGAGCCATTCTAATCTCGCTTAGACTGACGTTCGGGATATCATCGGAATAGTGTCGGATAAGACTTGCTCTTGGATCGTTACTCACACTTGCGTGTGGCTCCAACGATGATGTGTACAGCTGCCCATAGAACCTCTCAATCTCACTCAAAATCTCAGGTGTCCCGGAAACGATGCTGCCACACTCAGTCTTCAGCTTTGACAGTTGGCTCTTACGGGCAGACAGATCTCTGGCAAAGACTTTGGAGCCCTGGTTCCGCTCGATCGCTTCTTTAATACGAGCAGTATTAAAGTTGCGTAAGTCTCGCCGCGTGCATTTGGAGATCTGTCTGTTCAGTTGCCTGTATGCTGTCAAGTCTGTTGACGATTGCAGCCTCATCTCCCGTCTAACAGCCATGAGATTAAGAGTGTGATCGGAGAGTTTTTGTGTTCTTCTGCGGCGGGTCTTGCAGAACTTAGCTCCGACCGCATGGACAGTTTCCACGAGCTTGTCATTCATATCGTCCACTGCATTGCAATCTTGTAGGCACTGAAATCGGTTGTGTAACTCGAGCTGAAAGTTTTCGGGATTCTGGATTAGAGCACGAGGGGGACGGAGCGTTGACTTCATTAGACGAGACCTCTCCAACTTAACGTTTAGGTTCAGTGTGCCTCTAACCATTCGGTGATCGCTGCCAGTTTTCACCCTTGCGATCACTGAGACATCACTGAACAGTTGGCGTCTGGTCGTCATAATGAAGTCAATCTCATTTTTTGTCGAACCCCATATCTTCCCGTGGGTGTCGTAAAAGGCGACAGAGGGATACAGGCAGGAGATGGGCAGCAGCATCTTCCTGATAACAACAATTACACAAAAAAAAAACTGCGGTTGCCAACCCGCTCGCCAAGCGTGGCAACTATGGCAATATACCCCCCATGAACAATAACACAAATAGACGGCCCCCAGTCCCCGGCGGCCCCGCTATTCCTGGCTACGGTGGCGACCATGGTAACGGCGGGGCAGGGGGTGCTAAGAATCTCCGGTGGAGGTTCGGTTGCCACCTACGACGACTCGACCTGGCAACATTTAACGCACGCACACTGAGGACTGACGAGAAGATCCTGGAGCTGGAAGAAGAGATAGACAAGTTGCACTGGAGTATTATAGGATTATCCGAGGTCCGAAGAGAGGGGGAGGACACGGTGATTCTCGAATCCGGCAACTTGTTCTATCACCGGGAGGGCGACCATCTGTCCCAAGGAGGTGTCGGATTTATCGTCCACAAGTCTCTCGTCAACAACGTTGTAAAGATTGGGAGTGTGTCAACGAGGGTCGCGTACCTGATACTCAGAATCACTAAACGGTATTCGCTGAAGGTCATACAGGTTTACGCACCAACCTCGGCACATCCCGATGAGGAGGTGGAGGAAATGTATGAGGATATTTCTAGAGCCATGCATTCCTCCAAAACCCACTACACGTTGTTGATAGGAGACTTCAACGCAAAACTAGGCACAAGAGAAGGCGGTGAGCTGAAGTTAGGGAAATTTGGAGTAACCGTAGGGGCCATCACCTGGCTGAACTCATGGAGAAAGAGGGACTCTTTATGATGAACTCTTTCTTCTAAAAGCGGCCCCACAGGAAGTGGACCTGGTCGAGCCCCGACGGTTCGACAAAAAATGAGATTGACTTAATTGAATTGAGGGTACGTTGTTAGTATTCAAGAAGTAGAAGGTACCGGAAAGGAAAAGAAGTAAGACTATAACTTAAAACAGAGGGATCCTTAAATAGGGACTGAATAAATTAACCGACTTGGTATTACATGGATCTCACAACTTTTTACGGTAGAAGAACTGAGTTGCGAGACTTGTTTTTTTTACAAGTTATGTTTTTGATGGCATTAATCTTTTTCGTTATAAGTATATACCGTATCATTAACTTCCACCCATGTTCATTTCGTCAAACGCTGATCATGATTACATAATGAGTACCTGAAGTTTTCGTCTCATAGGAAGTTGCTCATGAGGGCAAGCCAAACTGTGCTCCTATCTATTTTTTAATGTAATATAGGGCTATTTTATAGTAGATAATTTTGTCACCTTTTAGTGGAAGCGTTCGAGAACCATTTGCTCTATATGGTCCCGTGAATGTCGTAAAGAGAGTACAGAGGTAAATATATCAGGAGATGAGCAGCATTATCTTTTTGATAGCTACTCAAAATAATAAAAACCATAAGGGTGTTAACTATACCAAATGCCGCCTATGAGGCAATATATTATGTGGGAGGTCTATGTTCTTTGGTGTCCTTTATAGGGGGTCATCTTATACGAATCGTTAATAAATTAAAAGGAAAACGCTGTTTGATTGTGATTCAAATCTTTGAAAAGCATAGATTAAAAACAAGGCCGTAATGTGGTGTCATAATCAAACTGCACTTTTCACCAGTTTTTTTTGGGCGCCTAAAAGAAGATAGACTTAATAAAGTTTGTAGAGTGGAGTGAAAAAATGTGACTTTTTATTTTCTTTGGATAGAATGTTGTATTGCTATGCAAATCATTGTAATAAGCAATGGCAGCCCAGGGGCTATGCGCGAAAATTGAGTTAAGATGATTATTCGTGGTAGAGGCACTCTGCAGCTATATTATATTTGCAGCACATATGAGTCGGCTCGGTCGACCGGAGAGGGATCACGCTTCCACAGAATATCAGCTCCACGCTGCTTGTTTGGTGAGTGTCGAATGGTGAGTAAGGCTAAAAAGCAGACCTTCGAACCTACTTGAAAGAACCTACCTGAAAACTTGTTAATTGATATATACAATATGCATGTAAGGTATTCAATATTTGTTTAGAATATACCATAGTGTTAGTTGAACACATTAAATAACAAATGGTACTTCAACTTTTCACTGATATTTCAACTTTTATCGTTTCGTTTGATTGACGTCAATTAAAATCAAATTAAAATATTTACGGAAACTAAATAGGTAGCATCAAAAATGCACACAGGTCCACAAGTAGCAATGCAGTAAATTGCAATTTACGCCTCAATATCACGTAAAACATAAGTTCCGTTCGCAACATTCGACGGTGTTGAAAATTTAACTGGTAAATTTACTTGAAAATTTAAATTTACACTTTTAGTTCATTCAACAATTTTTGTACCCACTTAAAATTTGATATGGAAGAATATTTTATTTAATTATAATTAACATATTTAATTTAACACATTTTTATACGTGGTAGAGCCATGCTGCAGTTATATTAGTAGTATAGTTGTTGCGCGAATGGGTCGGCTCAACTGGGGAAGGACCACGCTCTCATAGAATACCACCGTGAAATAACAGCTTAATGCTGTTGTGTTTCGTGTGGCGAGTATAGAGAACCGAAGACCCTACTTACTGGAATCGAGGCATTCCATCTTAGCCCTCACGGGTGACAACGCATCTGCATTTTGATTTGTAATCTAGGATAGATGTGGATGTCTATGGACCACAGCAACCACTTACCGTCAGGTGGACTGTGTGCTCGTTTGTTACCCTATCCTATAAAATAAAAAAATAAAATAAAATATATCTTCTTTTATTAATCAACTGTACTGGTGTACAGCGAAGTAAATACAAATAAAACCATTGTAATTAAGATCTTTACGGAATTTAATCTAGGACTTCTATAGTCTTCTTGGCTGAAGTAGTTTTATCCATTAATGGTGGACACATTATGATAGTAAGTAAATATTTTGGTCCACTCAATATCAAAGTCCAAAAGCTGGATATTGGCCTCTCCATAGAATGACTCAGGAGGATATTTGCCATAGTTGCCAGCCTTGGCGGGTCGGTTGGCAACTGCAGTTTTTTTTTCTATTTGTTATTTGAATGACGCCGCTGCTCATTACATAGTTTGTTTCTCTTTGATGGTAAGTGGATGACGTGAGCTATGGACATCTACATCTGTCCTCGTTTAAAAATCAAAGTGCAGATGCTTTTTCACCCTTGAAGACTAAAATGGAAACATTCGTTTACAGTAAAAAGGATCTCCGGTTCCATATAAAACACGTGAAACCCGACCCATACCTGCTACAACCATAATATAGCTGCAGCATGTTTGTGCTACGTAAAATAAGCTTTTTTTCCAGTACCTACTACATATAAAATTAAAGTAAATTAAAGTTACAGCCTATATACGTCCCACTGCTGGGCACAGGCCTCCTCTCATCTCTAAGAGGGTTTAAGGGCAAGGAAGTGTCCGCCGCGTTGCCCCAATGCGTGTTGGCGAACTTCACATGTCTTCGAAATATATTTTTTTCCTATTCCTCAGACATTCAGGTTTCCTAACAATATTTTCCTTCACCGCCGAGCACGTGGTAAATCAGCACTTAAAATTGCAATTAACAATTTCATTGGTGCCGGCGGGGATCGAACCCGGGTTACTCGCGTTCTGATATAATTACAGCGAGCATTAACCATCTGAGATACCACGGCTCCTACTAAAAAAAACTACTAAAAATATTTTTCTTTAATAAATATTCAAAATAAATTTTATCCTTGATGATTATTTTATTGTAGTCGAACTTCAGTCTTTAAAGGCGTTCTACACGGTCAAGACCAATCGCCAACCGTCGTGACCTTGGTCGAGTTGATGTAAAAATGGACAGTGTAGACATCGGTTGTCTGACCAATATTTTGGTTGATGCCCGACCGTCCTTGGTTGCGAGCGCATCCGTTACGACACGTCGGGTCCGTGGTTGACCCCGATCGTATGGAAAGCTGTCGGCCGACGAGAGCGCCTCAGTACGCGCTTGGCGGTCGTCGCGGGTATGGCGGCAGTCACCATGGTTGCGGGCGCACGTTGCTGCACGTTGCAATGGCGCGCAATTTCAAGTAATTAATTAAGAGGCTTTTAATCCATTCTTAAAAATTTCGAAAGACTTCAGAATCAAGAATCCTTGAAATATTGAGATTGTTCAAAGTAATTCGTTCTTTTAGCCACAGTTTTATCCACTTTATTTTTTTCTTTACTCAAGCATAAAAAAGTTGTTGCCATACCGATTTTTTGTTGCTTTGAAAGGCAACTAGCCATATTTAGCTAAAAGCGCTTCTACACGGTCGGGACCAACCACCAACCGTCGTGACCTTGGTCGGGTCATCCGATTTTTGTATTCGTTCTACACGGTCGGGTGGTTGACTCAACTTATCAGTTGTCTCTGGTATTTAAAGAGTAAAGACTTAAGGTAGTTACTTTTAAAAATGGCTCCTTGCTTTTCTATACAACAAAAAATCGGTTTAGCTTTAACGTTTCTATGCTTGAATGAAGATGAAAAAAAAAGAAAAAGAAAAGAAAATGGATAAAATTGTGGCTGAAAGAGTGCATTACTTTAAACAAACATGACGTGGTACTTTAAGACATGGTAAATCACAGTACAGTGACAAGAATTCGGTCAGGACCTCACGTTCTTTGCTTCCGTTCGTATCCATAGTGCCGTTAAACATCCGCCTGCGACGACTGCTAAGCGCGCACTGAAGCGCTCTCGTCGGCCGACAGCGTTCCACACGGTCGGCGTCAACCACGGACCCAACGTGTCGTGAGGGATGCGCTCGCGACCAAGGCCGTCGGACTCAACCAAAATATTGGTCAGACAACCGATGTCTACACTGTCCATTTTTACATCAACTCGACCAAGGTCACGACGGTTGGTGGTTAGTCCCGACCGTGTAGAAGGCCTATTATTCTTTACGCTTTGAATGCCGTAGAGAACTGACAAGTTGAGTCAACCACCCGATCGTGTAGAACAAATACAAAAATCGTTTGACCCGACCAAGGACACGGTGGTCGGCGGTTGGTACCGATCGTGTAGAAGGCCTTTTACTTTCGTTTCTTAATTTCAATTTATAGAATTCAGGGTAGTAAATGAGCGTACAGTCGTGAAGAATTAAGCGCATATTATGACCAACAGACAGTTACTCGTATGTATGTATTTTCACGCGTTCGAACCAAATAGTTAGCTTTTTCTTTAATCGTACGGCAAATGATAAAAATATTTGCCGGCGTCGATGCTTCCGTCCGATTAAAATCCGGGTGTCTTCAAGACAAGATAGAACAATCTCTTGTTACGCTAATATAGTGTGATTTACTATCCAAGACTTCATCAATACTTACCACCAGGTAAAATTCGTGTCAAACGCATGATAATAATTAAAAAAATGCATACATGCTTTCACTCTCAGTGACCAACACACAAAGCCTCGGTACCATTAAAAATGATCTCCGGTTCATGTCACTCATGATACAAAAAACAAAATCATTATGCTGCTATTTAACGCTTGTACAAGTCGAGACAATTAATATGTGCTACAACCGTGATGCGCTGCAGCGTACTCCTACCATGGAAACCTCTAGTCACTCTGATATTAATAAAATTCAATCTATAGACCGTTTATCTCCCGCAGTCACTAGATGGTAGGTCTTCTTTTCTGCTAAGAAGTCCTTTTAGGTACTTACCTGGTACTACTATCTTACCTATTTCAGCTACGAAGCAACGGTGCGTACACTGTTGTATTCCATTATGGAAGTTATAGATAACCAGTATAATAACAGGCTGTGAGACATTCCATTTTAGTCCTAAGTGCTAACATAGCACCTGTCAGCAGTCTTTAAGTTGGTGTTCATGGGCAGCAATAGCTACTTGCAATCCAGTTTTTTTATATAGAATAAGGGTGACAAACGAACACACAGCCCACCTGATGGAAGATGGATGCTGTGGTCCATAGACATCCTCGATTAAGAATTAGAACGCATATACGTTGTTACCCCCGAGGACTAAGATGGAATGCCTCGTTTCTAGTAAAAAAGGATCTCCGGATCTCTAAACTCACCATACGTAACACAGCAGTATTAGGCTGCTATTTTACGCTGGTATTCTGTGAGAGAGTGGTCCTTCCCCGGTCGGGCCGACCCATTCGTGCTACAGCCATAATATAGCTTCAGCGTGGCTCTACCACGTAAAAAAGTTAGACTTTAAATTGCTTTCCGAATTTTATGTCATTAAAAATGATGGAATGATTTTCCCAACCTAATACTGGCAATTGAAACTGCACTTTTAGTAATCTGCGTCAGTATTTTAAGAATGATTTTATTACTAATACAGATTCAACAGTCGTAAAATGTGCATTGAAAAACATTCACCGACGCAACTTTACTTGTTACTGCGAACTAATATTGAATTACCTAGCAATAAAGTTCGCCTTCCTGTTTTATGCGACTTGATAAATGAATATTCCGCATGGCGGGATTACTACATGTAGGAACTTCATTTAAGCTCGTATCAGACGTGTTTTCCATTAGCAGATTTCCTCTTTAAAATTAATAGATTACTTTAATAGTTAATATGTATTATTTAAATAATAGTAAATGTGTATTCTATTCATGTAACAAAGGTCCAACTAATGATTTTTTATAATTACGCGGATATTAAACATAGAATAAAACCAATTTTACGGATTCTATCGCGTTTAATTTTAAATTTTTTTAATTCCCGATGCTTCGGCCACTTTTCAGTGCCCATGGTCGCGAGCCGTGGTAGGTCAGATGGTTAACGCTCGCTATAAATATATCAGAACGCGAGTAACCCGGGTTCGATCCCCGCCGGCACCAATGAAATTGTTAATCGTAATTTTAAGTGCTGATTTACCACGTGCTCGGCGGTGAAGGAAAACATCGTGAGGAAACCTGCATGTCTGAAGAATAAGGAAAAAAAATATTTCGAAGACATGTGAAGTTCGCCAGCACGCATTGGGGCAGCGCGGCGGACACTTCCTTGCCCTAAAACCCTCTCAGAAATGAGGGGAGGCCTGTGCCCAGCAGTGGGCCGTATATAGGCTGTAACTTTACTTTACTTTACTTTATGGTCAAGGGGGTAATGAGGTATTTGACGTCCCCGTGTCATAGTTAACGAAGGCTACCCTCAACTTTTAAACAATAATTTTTAGTCAGATCTGCGCAGAACGAGCGTAGTATCTTATAATCTTATCCAAAGTCTTGCAGTAATATGTTTGAGTTTGGATTTAATTTTTTTCTCTAATTTTTGTCTTATCTTTTGTATGTTACAAGTAGTAGCACAAAAAACTAGCTTAATTAACATATGGATTTTTTTAAACAATACCACTTAAGATCCATTCCACTGGTGGGCACGGAGCTATCCTCATTTTTGCCTTTGAACTTTAATTTATAATGCACGGGTGGCAACGCCTCTTCATTTTGATTTGTAATCTAAAAATAATATATATATATATATATATATATATATATATATATATATATATATATATATGTATATGTATACAAGCCCTTTTTTTTAGTATTTTTTTTAAAAATACGTAAATTTTAATTAAATTAATTGCACTCATGATTTTTTATTCAAATAACCGGTTCAGGTTTTTTTCTATTATGTCAATAAGATCAAAAAATATTATTCATGTTTTAACAGTGTATGATTTGTATCTTAATGTAATTTCAAAAAAAAGAACCGGTCATCCAGGTACTAGATATATAAAGCGCTTAAAAGTCGCATCAACTTTTTACCGAAAGGTAGACTTTGTGCTCATTTGTTACCAATATTTAATTTAAATCTACAATATGTGCGCCTAAAAGATCACAACATATTTGTTGATTTTCATTAAATATCAATAATTTATGAGTAGGTACATAAATCCACATAATAGGCTCGTTCGACACGTTTACTTTATTTTATGATTCTGAAACACTAAACCCGTAATTAAAATAATATTTTGTTTAATCTGAACGCCGCATCTGATACGCTAATACTTTATGTTTCAATATTGTAGAGCAAGTAATTACTATGGTTTCAAGATCAATTATCTCAATGCACAGGCACTTTACCCACCAAACGAACTGACATGGAAAACGAATTGCCGGGGACAATCACGTCACACCACATTACAAAGCCTTTTCATGTATACATATACATAAAATTGAAGCGTTTATTTGTAATATCGAACTGCCTTGTTGGTCGAGTGGTTGAAGTAGTGCAACTGCTGATCATGAGGTCCTGGGTTCGAATCGCGGATCGGGCCAAAATATCAATTATTGAGTTTTTCCGTCAAGAAATTCTCAGTAGCGGCCCGGAGTCAGGAAGTTGGCGGTGCCCGTGCCTCGGAAAGCACGTAAAGCCGTTGGTTCTGCGCTTGAGATCTCTCCGGTTGTGTCGTTTTACCGTCGCATCGGATTATAAGAGTGAGGGAATAGAGAGTGCACGTGTTGGCACTATAATCCTGTCGTGCGCCGATGACTAGTCTCGGTTGAGGCTGGTCTCCGTGACCAAAATTCAGTCTGGAGGACATTTATATCGAAATAACCGCTTTATATTGAGCTAAGGGGGTTATTTGCACGCTACTAAAACATGAGTAACCATTTTTTTTATAAATTCTGTATGTCTAACTTCGGTATGGGTTGAACCGATTGTAACGTAACTTCACGAATAGATAGAAAGCAATGTCTGGAGTTATCTAGACTATATTTTATCCGAAAAATATGAAGTATTTTGTGAAATCGAAAAATATATGTTCATTTATAATTATAAAATAACACAAAATTAATAGATCCACAAGCGAAGCCAGAGCGGGTCACTAGTCTACCTATATATTGAAACGTAAAGAAAAAACTGTATCTTTACTGTATCCCTTTCTAAAAAGGAGGAGGGTTTTTTATAATTAAGGTATATTTGGAAAAGGAGTGCAGAAATTAAAATTTATATAAAATGTGATAAAAATCCGTTGAACAAAATAAAATATAACGTGGTTTTTCAACATTTTTTTCATTGTTTACGTTCATACCTTCAAATCCAAACGCATAAACAAAAATTATATAATCACTACGTTCTCGAAAATTAGTTTTCGAAGGTTGCGACACGAACATGTGCGATGTTATGAAATCATCATCAATAAATTGAGAAAACAATTCATGTTACCGTTCGAATAATAATTATTCTAGTCCTATTTTATTTTTCGTATACACACAATAAATTTGTATCTAAATATAATTTCCAAAACACGCGAGCAAGCTCAGTCACCCAGGTACTGTATTTTAAAGGACTAAAGAATCGGAATTTAGGATTTTTCAAAAACACAAAAACATTCATAATTCCGAAAATATTAACTTTATCGTAAAAAATCGATACGATTTTTATTCCTATTTTATCAAGGAATATTTAAAAAAAGTTTGACAATTAAAAAAATCGATTTAAACAATATGAAACCGCGTTGCCCCATGGTAACATGCATTTGTATCATTAGTAGAACAATTTAAAAAGAATTGTTTAAAAAAATTGAGATGGAATAACTGTCGGTACTCATGCGCCGATTCCTCCTGGACTAAATATGG
Source organism: Parnassius smintheus behrii (assembly GCA_036936625.1). Classification (NCBI taxonomy): domain Eukaryota; kingdom Metazoa; phylum Arthropoda; class Insecta; order Lepidoptera; family Papilionidae; genus Parnassius; species Parnassius smintheus. Next base: position 13,402,585 of record JAUPFT010000022.1, read on the forward strand.
TCGCCACATTAGTATTTTTGGAGTGAAAACTTCTTCAAAATCTGAAAAATGGTATAATTTGAAATTCAACTAAACGAAAAAGCGACACTAACAATTATATACATCTATAGAATTTAGCCTGCGAGAGTGTTCCTCCTATAATGTCCGTCTCCTTTTCTTAAGGTTTCACTTCTACCGCGTATAAACTTCACATATGTTTTTTAAGCGCTTGAAGCTCTTAAAAAGCTTGTGCTTGAAAAGTTAGCATAGTTTTGGGGGCGTGTCTTATTCCTTTGTCGGTGAAGCTCACGTACTGAGGTACTGAGGGATTGTCAAAATGAAAGTGATGCAATGACTTCATCCAACGCAAATTATGTGATAGCTATACTGAGCACGCGCTCGGAAAAATAGTAAGTAAGCGCTGAACATCAATTTTTTTTAAATAAAGCTTTGTTATGGATTAAAAAATGGTTTATGAGAACTTAGATATGATCATTTACTATGCCTTGAAAATGTAACTAATTAGAGCCTGCTTTGCAATTTTTTTCTATTATTCTGTTATATTATTTTCTATAGAGATAATTACATGTTATCATGTTTTCTTTTTTTAAATCAGGGGACATATAGTAAAAAATCATATAGCAAACGTTTGGTTCGTAATCTATAAAACATTTTTATACGTGGTAGAGCCATGCTGCAGTTATATTAGTAGTATAGTTGTACAGTTGTTGCACGAATGGGTCGGCTCGACCGGGGAAGGACCACACTCTCACAGAATACCAGCGTGAAATAGTAGCTTAATGCTGCTGTATTTCGTATGGTGAGTGTAGAGAACCGGATACCCTTTTTACTGGAAACGAGGCATTCCATCTTAGTCCTCACGGGTGACAACGCATCTGCATTTTGATTCTTAATCGAGTATAGATGTAGATGTCTATGGGCCGCAGCAACCACTTACCATCAGGTGGACTGTGTGCTCGTTTGTCACCCTATCCTATTAAAAAAAACATAAAAAATTGTGCAATAGAATACCACCAAATTTTCGCGGTATCACCTTAATTTACTACTAATATACGCACTCTTATATAAACTGTATCCAGACTTTTTATTCGAGACATCATTAAATTAAAATTAGTAAACGAATAAAATCAAAGTAAACACTTTAGCTCTAAAAGTTTTACAAGTAGCGAAGGCATAAACAGCAATTTACACGATGACATCGCTATAAATGGAGCGACGTTTGTGTCGCGGAATCCACGCTAGTAAAATTTTATGCTGAAACTCCGTTTTGAAAATCGTGCAACAATTTGTAGTTATTTTATGAAGTGGAATTCTTGCGTGCTTAAAATAAATTTTATGGAATCATATTAGAACTTTATTCGTTTACAGTTATAACGCCTCGTCTGCTTTAATTATTACCTACACCTACATTATTTATGTAACATTTTGGCAAATTAAAAAATTTTGAGCGGTATATAATTAATTATCGAGCACGTAATGATATACAGCTATATGTTGAAGCATTCACTGACAAGATTGGCTACATCTTGAAGCGCGCTTCCATTAAATCATTCTTCAAGCCGCTGATGAATATTGGTCAATTTTTACCATCAGTCAAGCGTAATGTTCCTCTGAAGTATGCAGGAGTGTACAAGCTTGATTGTGAATGTAGTATTCTTACATAGGACAAACTAAAAGATCAATTAAAACCCGCGTTAAAGAATATATAGCTAATGTGAAGAGTCGACGCTCCGGGAAGTCTTCAGTCTGTGAACACGTACAGGATCGCCGCCGTCATTACATCAGATTTGATAGACCACAAATCCTACCTAACAAGCACCGATTCCTTCCAAGGATGTTTCGCGAGGCTATTGAAATTAAAATAAAAACATCCCAATTTCAATAGAGAAGATGGCTGGGCGCTACCATCAGCATGGGATCCTATAATTAATAAAATTAAATCCCAACCCAAGCATACGACTGCAATACTTCAAGATACTATAAGTTCATACTGTGAAGATCGGAAAAAAATTAATGATTTTAATCTGTGGTAACTGCAGTTAACTATGACATCTGGACGTTGAATATCTGAGTCCCCTCCGTGACCATGGGTGCTGTTAAGTGCTCGAAACGTCGGGAAAATAAAAAAAATATATACGGGATAAAATCTGTAAAAACTAGTACTATTTAAATACTTTTAAGTATTTTTTTACAATTTAAGCTTTAATTACGATTCAATTATTATTTATAACGCTTTGTAGGTGAAACAGCACAATGGAAAGTCGCTACTATTTTGATACAAACAACAAATTTTGTTCAACTTATCACCGTACCTTGCAAACCTAAAGATAGTTCATGTATATTTTATTTATAATATGAATAATAATAGTAAAATAACAAGAAGATAATTTTTTAAAACCACTTAAACATAACTTGCAAAAAGTATTAAACCCAAGAGAGTTTATATTCCCACATTGCCATGGCCCTTGAAAAGACGACTCTTAAACGACATTAAACCAAAAACTTTTGAAATTACTTTATTGATAGAAATCCGAAAACCAAGTGTGGTAAATGCTAATAATTTATGTGTTATTAACACTATTCTATATTCAATTTTCAAATACTGTTTTAGAAGCTTTTAGTTTGTATTTATTTAGAAGTGTTAATGTTTTGTTGAGTTAAGCAGTTGTTCTTGAAGTTCCTCTAGAAAACAAATATTTGTATTAATTTTCTTTATTTCCTTTTTTACAAGTATATCCTGTAGTTTACATGGACCTCATGTGACTACTAATGGAATTGGTTTTGACTCGACTAGCTTAATTGTACTATCTAGTGAGCTTACACATGGGCGCGGTGGCGCAGTAGCTTTACGTTATGCTTGCTAGTTGCCAGCTTGATCCCCACATTGGACATGTATGTATGGATTACAAACATTTGTTCAAACTAACAACGCCCAAATTTATTATAACAATAACAATATATAAATTTATTGAATAAAACTATATTGAAACAACAAATTTGAAGCCTGGACTTACAAAATTGCTCATTACAAATCAGAGCATATATAAAATGTTATGTTTATGTATACATGACACACACACACACACACTCGGTGTGTGTGTGTGTGCCATGTATACATAAATGTGTGTGTGTGTGTGTGTGTGTGTGTGTGTGTGTGTGTGCGCGTATGTAATGTGTAGAAGTGGTCATTATGCCCGACATGTCCCTCTGTAGCGGTGATGAAAGATAGGGCAAATACTTTCTGAATTGGAGACAGTCAATGGAGGAGGAACCCTGAATGCTAATTGCTTGAAACTTCTATATCACTGGCACTTATGTAATAACTCAAACAACTTTAGTATCATACGTTTTCTATTGTTTTCTCATTAACTTGCAATTCAAACAAGCACCATACGTACGCAATATTATGAATTTTGCGTTTTCCTTTACTAATAACTCACCCGATGGTATTTTTCATATTAGGACTTTCTCCTGTATCGTATCGTGGTGGCAGTTTACATACACACGAGGACCAATATCCAGACTCTGAACAATTATTTATAAGTATTACAAAGTTACTTGTTACGGGCGGGATTCGAAGCCGCAGCTCTTAGTGCTCCAACTTACTGCTAAACCACTTCGCCATGGAGACGTCGAAGTAAATGGGTGTTAATATATATTTTTTATTTTATATTTTTAAATATATATTAAAAAGTTTTAATATATATTGAACAAAATAAATATATATTAAAACTTTAAGATTTTTTTATAGATTATGGATGACTACACTTTGGCCAGCATCCATAATATGGCTAAGTTAGCTAAGCTAAGTTTGGCTATACAACGTTGATACATATTTTAGTAACTTTGCAAATAACAATTATTGCTTTTAAACGCAACGTTCACTATTCTTATATTGTTAAATATATATGGTCGTAATTTATTGCTGCAAGGACTAGCATAGTAATAAATTCTGAACCCTACCGAAACCGAGAAAATAACAAAGAAGCGAAGTTTTTCCCAGTTTTACTGCTTACGATTTATGCGAATTTGATATCGACAGGTCGGAAAATTAAGTGATACCTGGTTATATTTAAAGATAGTTATAGATCAAATAACAATAGAGTTTTGCCAATAAAAAAATTAAATTGAGTTAATTCAGTATTTTACGTAGTAGAGCCACGCTGCAACTTAATTATGGTTGTAGCACGAAAGGGTTGGTTCGACCAGGGTAGAACCATGCTCTCACAGACTACCAGCGTAAAACAGCAGCTTATTGCTCTGTGTTTGGTATGTTGAGTGTAGATAACCAAAGACCCTTTTATACTGGAAACGAGGCATTCTATTTCAGTCCTCAGGTGTGACAACGCATTCTGCATTTTGATTTTTAATCGATGATATATAGGCGTCTATATACCCTCGATTAAAAATAAAAATGCAGCCTCAGCATCAACTTACCAGGTCGACTGTATGCTCGTTTATGATAATTATTTAATTTAAAACATTTATTCAATATGATAAAATGTTCTTCTTCTTAATGATGATTGAATGGAAGGTGCTAATGTCCAGCTAGAGCTAGACTTTATTGCGTTTCTTTTTAAAAGAAGATGGGGCAAACGAGCATAAGATTCACCTGATGTTAAGTGACTACCGCCACCCATGAACATCCGCAACACCAGGGGAGTTGCAGGTGCGTTGCCGGCCCTTTAGAAAGAAGTAAGCTCATTTCTTAAAGGTCCCCAGGTAGTATCGGTTCGTAAAAATCGCCGGTGGTAAATTATTCCACAGAGAGGTCGTACGCGGAGGAAAACTGCTAGTGAAATGTACAGTGGTGGACTGCCAAGCATCTAGATGGTGTGGATGGTATTGGTAGGTTTGCCGCGTAGTGCAAAATGTCCTTTATTAAAATACATTGCTGGGAATGGAACTTAAAACAGAAGCTTCCCCATATATTGCCTCAAAAGGCAATAATATAAATAAAGATCTCATAATGACCCGAAACAACAGAGATAATGACGGGTTTACTCCTGTTGAGATGAGACGTCGATCGAGAACCGTCTGTAACCAGCGTGGAACCGCCAAAACAAACGCAAGTACAACTCTGCGTATTGTGGAGCCCACCATACAGATCTACATCTCCCGTTTAGACAAAAGTACGTCGAGAGAAGATGTTCTGCGTTCGTGGACGAACGAAGCCGATGCCTCATAGAGGATTCGATCTCTTTAAATTTACTGCTTCTGGAGTCTAATAGGTCAACGAACTTCAAATCCTACGTACTCCAGGTTTCTGCAAAATATAAAGAGTCATTCCTCGCTCCCGATTTCTGGCCCTCTGTGGTAGTGTTTTGCGGATACAGGGACTCGCCAAAGAAGAAAGTTCACTAAATAGTGTTATATTTTAAGGTTAAAGTATATATTGCTATGGGCCAATGTTCCTAATTTATTTATCCTTGATGCCCGATATAAATTTATTGTATTGTGTATAATACATACATACCGCCTTCGTAGTTTTATCACTGCCTTAGAGTTGACTGGCTGCTATTAGCATTAAGTCTACCTTTTGATCCCTTACTGTTGTAAGATTCAATAAAATTTAAATAAATAAATAATATTTGCTATAGTTGCCACGCTTGGCAGGTAGGTTAATGTTAACTACCGCTTTTTTACTTTTTATTTAACATAGGAAAGAAGTTTTTTCCTCTTTTTGATCTATACAGTAGATATCTCTTGAGTTGTAGAGGGTACTAGTAGGAAACAAAACTAGTTTTTACGGATTTTATAGTGTATGTTAACTTATTTTATATTTCAGGCATTTCGAGCAATTTACAGCACCCATGGTCACGGGGGGAACTGGGGTGTTCGACGTCCCAATGTCATAGCTAGCCCGACTACCTTCAGTCTTTGAATATTAATATTTGGTACAATCTACGCAGGACCAGCTTACAGTATCTTGAAGTCTTGCAGTAGTATGCTGGGTTCGGGATTTAATTTTGTTACTTATGGTATCCCAAGCAGACGACAGAACACATCCATTTTATAGCCTCGCGTACCATCTTTGGTCGGAATCGGTGTTCTTTTGTAAGAATTTTTGGTCTATTTAATCGGATGTAATGATGGGGACTATCTTGAACATGTTCACAGACCAAATATAAAATTAATTAAAAAAAATAAAGCACCCGAAACATCGGGAATTAAAAAAAGTTAATTATACGCGATAAAGTTCAATAAAATTCAACCAATTATAAAGTAAAATTTGAACAATATTAGCTATTCGCGCTGGCTTTACCTAAGTAGGATCTATTATTTAGGAATATTTAAACTAAAAATAATAATTATAGACAAGTTATTTTGTATTTCGTTTATTTTGGGAATAAATATTGAAGTTTTATTAATGAAATATAGCCAAGATCACTCCTGGTATTGATTTTTATCTGTTCGTAAAGTTTCATTGCAATCGATTCATCTATTTACGAAACGACAAACAAAACTTAAAAATGGTTATTCATATCTTGATGGCATGCCAATAACACTCTGAGCATATAACAAGCCAATTGTTTCAATATCACAGACAGTTACTTCCATTATATTTATTTGTATAGATTACAAACTTATTATTTAGAAAAATGGTTAAAGGTGACAAAGTAAATAAATAAAAATCAAATAAACCTATTTCTGTGTGTATTTTATTTTTCATAAAAATATACTTAGAACTGGCTGGCTAACCTATTAAATATATCAAAATAAAAGTTATAAAAACGTGACAAAAAAACATTTAAACGAAACTCATTAGGCTGCAAACAATACTCTTATCTCGAGGAAGGAAAAAGACGCTTAAAGTAAAAGGAAGCCGTTTGAGGCGGTGAAATGGTCCGAAACTAAAAGAAAGATCGCAATGGAATGGCAACGTTACATGAAACTCATCAGCGATAAAATACTTAGCTATTATATCTGTGGATGTACTTAAATTATGTGTTGTTTGAAACTTATTAAGTTGGTGTACATTCTTAGGTAGTTTTCAATTAAATATCACGTCTTGTAGTGGAAGCGTAAGAATATCCACTAACTAGGACGGTAGTAGACTCTTACATGTTGATAAAAGAGAAAAGTTAATATGCAAAGAAATGTACCTACATCAAAATACATATTATACAAAAAAACCTCGTCATCATTCTCCCTGTGACCATGGCTGCTGCAAAGCACTCAAAACGTCGACAGTTAAAATATTTGGTAAATTGAACGTGATTGAAACGATAAAAATAGTTTCGTTTAATGTGTTGTGTCCGCATAAAAATCAGAAAAATCATTAAATTTAGGTATCCTTTTGGATTCCAGTCTTTCTTGGACTCCAAAAATAAATGCAGTTAGCCGAAAAATGTTTTCAGCATATTCTCCACTCCGGAGGCTTAAAAAATTTTTACCCATTTCCTCCAAAATAACACTTGCATAATCTTTACTACTCCCTATCTTCAACTGTGCTATCATTTATTACATTGACATCACCGAGGAGCAACTAAGTACTGTTTTACGAGTATACGGTTCATAATTGGGCTTCGTAAATATGACCATGTCTCGGAATTCCGCACTAAACTCAAGAGGCTCCCAATCCGATTTTGTCATAATACTCATATACTTTCTGCACCCTACTGCGTTTTATTTAATATATTTTATCATCTCTATCTAAATGAACATTTAAATTTTTTAGCTTTTGTTATGATTTTTCCTTACGGTACAAAGCAAATCTTTCCCTCCAATGTCATGTGCACTCCTCGGAATTTTATAATAAATCTTTTGCTATTCTTGGAGTAAGGCTCTGAAACTATTAAGCCCAATAATTTAAAAAACGCTCAATCCTCTGATGTGTTCAACGAACAGGTTAAGCTACACTATTTGTCTCTTTAATTCATCTCTCTCCCTCCTCTTAGTAATGGTCATTGATCTATTGTATTGTCTTTTAGTTGTTGAATTAATATTTTTTTCTAATTTAGTGCACCCAACCCTATAATCTTTTTCTTATTTTTATTAATTTCTCTTTCTGGGTTGTCTGAAATAGATTGATATGTTCATTTTTTTTGTTTATAAAAAAATATGCTACCGACTTTAATATAAATAAAATGAGAATAACATCAATGTGGTCGAAGTCAATAAGATACGTATTATTAACTATAACTCAAAAACTACTGGTCAGATCTTTGTCAAATTTATATGGGACCACATGAGTAGCATCAGCTTTAAAATAAAAAAGAATCAACGGATTACTGGTGCGAGCTCTAACATTGACGCACGCTACATTTTGGCACCGGTTGTCATTTGAGTGCGTTTATCTTGCGTATGACAAACAAAATTGTAAGGCCTAGGATGCTTTACACTTTTCCATTGTAATATTACTGTTGCGCACCTAAGTTGACGTCTGGCACTAGCGCCATCTGGTGTCGGGTAAAAGCGCGAGGAGAGCTTTCCAGAAAATACATGACTAGTCTTTCAACCGACAGCACCATCTAGTATCGAATTGAAGAACTAAGCTTTCTGGAAGCCCCACACTCGAACTTTCTGCGCTTGGTCGGTTGGCGCGCGTATTTACTCGAATATTCTGGATGTTTTCGTGGAAGAGCCCTATATAAAGACCTATATAAAGTATTGAATTTGGCGAGACAAGCAAAGCTTCGGAGCGGAATAAAGTGAATCAGTGTGATGAATTGTTAGTGTTTTAAGTTTTAATTTGTGTAAAGAAAATTAAAGTGTTAATTTAGGTAATTTTATCGGCAATTTTTATTGTCACGAACCTCAAGCTCGTAACATTACGTTTGTATTTTTTAAACCCGAGAGTATATACGAGAACCAAAAGTATATAGAAGTATATAGTATGAACCAGAGTAACCGGCATAGCCTAACGGAAAAGTAAACTGAAATGGCAACGGGCCGTAAATATAGCTTGAAGAACCGACAACGGATGGAGAAGTAATATTCTCGAATGGCAGCCCTGTACTGGTAGACAAATTGTGGGTAGGCCCCCACTAGATGGAGTGATGACCTGGTAAGACATGCAAAAAGTCGATAGATGCAGGTGGTTCAATACCGTGCTTTGTGGCATTCCTTGTGAGAGTGACTTGTGAAGAAGGGCTGTAATGATGATGATGAATGATGATGAAAATATCCATATTGTTGCGCGCCACAGTTGATGGCACTAGCGACATCGGGTATCAAGTATTAGAAATAGGAGTGTCAAGATCTTTCTAGAACTCTCCCAACAGCGCCATCTAGTATCGAATGGAAGAATTAAGCTTTCTAGATAAGTCCACACTTGAACTTTCTGCACCTGTTCGTTTGGGGGACAGTATTAGCTAGAATATTCTGGATTTTTCGGTGCAAAAGGCTTATTTAAAATCGTTGAGGGCCGCGACCGGAGTAGTATTGAATTGGTGATACGAGTGAAGCTTTCGGAGTGAAATAAAGTGAACTAAAGTGTTACGTGTGATAATTATTAGTGTGATTTAAGATTTGATTGGTGTTCAGTAAATAGAGTGTCGATTTTGGTAATTCAATTTATTATCACGAACCCTAAGCTCGTAATAATATGGTAACATTAAAAAATGTATGGTAATAATATACTGCCAAATGTTATTGTTATTCATTCAGATACTCTAGAAGTAATAAGGTGAATGAAACCGTGACTGTAATAGGTCGAGCAGGCAGAACGAAATTGAAAGGCTTCCTTGTTATATTAGAGGAATTTCATAAATAAATACAAAACGTTTTTAGAAAAATATTACTTATTTATTCTTACTTTTTTATTCCAAATATATTAATATTATTTAAGTATTAATGGTAATATTTGACAATAACAAAAGAACTAAACACTAAAGTTCTATTCTCAATGGTGTGGTGAACAAATTGATAAAATATGTTTTACTATACACCAATAAACAAGAAAATAAAAATAAAACATAAATTATACAAGGATACAACAGGCGGCTTTATCGCTTAGAAGCGAAATATGCCAGACAACCACATTGCAGAAGATATAATAAGAAAAGGTAAGGGTGCACGCATATACATATATGTTCATAAAATATAAGATGAAGATTACATAATGATTTCTTAATGAAGATTACACTCTATAAATATATTATGTCAATGAATATATATACATAACATTTACATTTAAGGCACATAAATATACAAGCGTAAATTAGTAAATAATTGGTGAAATAAATCCAGCCATACGACCCAAGAAAACTTAAAAATGAATTACTATTTTAGGAAGGAAAGAACTGCTATTTGAAAAGCCTTTTAAATCTTTACAAAGATTGTGTACGCCTAATGCAAAACGAGAAGTAGTTTCAGATCCAAACATCTTCAATAGAAAAAGATTTAGAATAGAAAGAACCTCCTTAAAAATTCCGTCCCGATACGGGACGGATGATTTTCCTACCAAAGAGAGTACAAGGGACTGCCACTAAGAAACTAAAACTGACTCTTGACTCTTTGGGGTAAGAATAGTGAGATTAAGTGAAGCACAGTAAAGAGAAGGAATGTGATATACAATATCGGGTAGAGTAGGAAAATCAATACGTGTCACCAGTTTTGGCTGCCTTTGATTATTGCCTTTTATTTTTAATGGATTCACTATAAGACCATAAGCTCAAGCTTTTAATGCCACTTACTCGATTCCACAGAGTTAATTTTTCATTAGCCCGTACAAGCCTATTGCTGTACACAAGCCCCTCTTGTTTTGGGAGAAGGAATGTCAAAATCTTTGTATTGTTCTGGCGGATTGACGATCGTAATACTAGATCAAGACCAAGCCAAAAAAATGTTATTTTTGTCTCGCCTTCACTAGATGATTAATCTGCAATCTGCAATCAAAATCAACATTTTCTATAGATGCTTTTTTGAAATATCCATTGCGTTAGGATTTTTATTTAAAAGTCGATATATAGTTTTGGGTATATCCCCCAATTTGGCTTGCACATATCATGCTTGGAGATATCCGCACACTGATGAGACAAGATGATTGGAGCGTAATAAAATTTATGAAAATTGAAAATATGAAAGTAAAAAACGCTACACCTTGCGTTACGACGGCATAGATTGTGCACCAGTTAGTGAACGAATCATCGACATGTATCCGTTATTGAGAACCTAACAAGTAACAATTAAACCACTTTTAAACATGTTTGGACAGTAAAATACATACATAAACATACATAAACACTCATGCCTGTCACCCAGAGGGGTAGGCAGAGACTACGTACTTCCATTTGGCACGATCCTGACATACCTCTTTCGCCTCTTTTACATCCATATATCTACGCATACATGCTCGTCGGTTAAGAGTACTTCTAACGTGGCCCATTTTCAAAATATCGCCAATTTGGTCGATAAACTTTTTCCTAGGGCGTCCCTTCCCGACTCGGCCGTTCACATCTGCCATATAAATTTGCTTTGTCACTCTTTCCTCATTCATTCTTTCCACATGACCAAACCACCGAAGCATTCCTTTCTTAATCCTGGTCACAACATCATCTTGCATACCACATTTATCTCTTATCACGCAATTTCTCACCCTGTCATTCAGATTCAACCCTAGCATATTCCTTAAAGACCGCATTTCTACAGCATTTATTCTACTTTCGTGCTTCTTCTGCCACACCCAGCTTTCACTACCATACATTAAAGTAGGGACTAACACAGCATTATGAATTACCATACGTGCCTGTTTTGACACACTCTGGTTCTTCATAATAGAGTGTAGTGCCCCATTCACTCTATTCCCTGCATTTACTCGTCGTTCTATATCCCTATCATATCTACCATCCCTGCTAAATACACATCCCAAATACACAAACTCATCCACTTGCTCAATTAACTCTCCTTCTATTCTTATTTCACATACCGTTTTGCTTTCTTCTCTTTCTAAAACTATCACTTTCGTCTTACATGCGTTCACTTTCACAGTTAAACTTGTTACAGTTAAACATGGGGCTCCCCATAGATTGTCTTATAGTGGGGTTATTTGACATAGTTGTCACGCCTGCCAATCGGGTTGGCAATCGCAGTTATTTTTAGTCACTATTAGGAACACGCTGCTGCCTGTCCTTTTACTTGCTTCCCTCTGTTACCTTTTACCACATCTACGGAATGATATAAGTATGAGGCAGTGAATATTCTTACACCGCCCTATAGAATACAATTCTTGAAATTATATGTAAACACTTTGAAATAATCGATTCACTTTGTAGGATGCGGTAAGAAAACTACCACAAAGAAAGCTTGTAGCCTCGAGGTATTTGTTCCATTAAGCTTATGTTATGCGAGATGATCCTACACTCGTTGTGAAGGTGCCCATTCTGAACATTTTATATTACTGGATTCTTTGTAACACGACGTCAATGTAGTGAGTATCTATGGAAATATATATAAAAAGAGCTTTTGAGTAACACAATAACGCATTTTAAACGCAAGGATTCAAGAAACAGAGCCACGCATAAATTTCGCCTAAAGAGGTAACTTCTAGAAGCTGCATGTTTTGAAGTTTTCCTTAAGAATTTCTGATTTCAAAGCGCTTATTTCTGACATCTTCGATCAACTAAGTTGTGGTACAATTGTAGTATACTGAAGGACGTCCACGTGAACAACCAGACATTTTCCAGATATTACTCTGGACTTTGCTTCTTGCCATTGACCCGTGTATTTACGTATGAGCTTTATTTTATGAGATAATTAAACTGCTATCTATTGGACATCCATGAGATTTTTCTGGTCGAATGTTACGACAAGAAGCGCAATGATTTTGAGATGATTACTTATTTATTTATTGAAACTTTTACCAAAAATATGATTCCTTATTACAACAAATTATAAACTATACTTTCCTCTCAATTAAAGTTACGTGAGAATTGCTAAGTTTTTTCAGTCATCATATTATCCCCTAAGGTACCGAGGACATGTTGACAGGTCCAAGTTTTGTGACCGCTAAGTACCGAGGACATGTATACATGTCCGCATTACGTGCTGCTATTTTCGTCATTAATTGATATAAAAATACAGTATATTTTCGATTGAACACTATTTCATTCGATTCTGAACGAACTAAAGAATATTCTGTAGCATTATATTCACTCGGTTATATAGACATCATCAAATATAACAGCCATTCGCTTTTGCATGCCGGTGCGGTTGGTTGCGTAATCGTTGAAGTTTTGTGATTGTGATTTTAGTTGGATTTTCTTTCAAAAAAACTGTAAGTAATGTTATTTATCTTTACTACGTAATGTTTTTGAATGATCTAAGTTACAACAACAGTAACTTTTTATGTTTCAATTGATAAAAAAGTAGAAACAAAAAACCTCTACGCGAACAATTCATAACGATCAAGATTTCTAATAAGATAATAATAGTATATTTCTTATTCGAATACCATAGTAAATACTTTTACTAGGAATTTCTAAATGTTATATCTATATGATTGTATAAGAAAAATAAAGGAAGACACTATAATATATACACAAAAAGGTTTTGAAAATGATGTTACAAAGCGCGCGCAAACTGTCTATTGTCGAATTTTTTTGCAAATGTTTGCAAGTGAAAAAGTAGAATTATTATAATTATTACATGCATAATTTTGATTCATTTAGGAAGAATATGTTTTATTGATTGTAAGGACATAAAAGTAAAATAAAAACTTACGATATTTCATTCATAAAACAAAATTTATTGTCAGTAAGTACACTTTATAAAGATCCGTTAGAAACAAAAGAGCTGTATATAATAAAATAAACATTTAAATGTTATGGTTATTGTTTCTACTTATCGAAAATCTTATCGGCTTTAAATAACTGTAACTAAAACCTCTTTAAACACAAATGAAAGGTCGTGAGAAACATAAATATTTAAAACAAGTGCCGCCAGCTGAGGTGACGACAGATGGCCCGGTACAAAGCTGTTTTTTGTTATATGGCGGCCGCAGTAAGGGAAAGGTTAATACCGTTTATCAGCAAATGTAGTTCACAAAACCCCTTTTTAATAAATAAAATACTAGTACAATCATTTTTATGAACCGTTTAATGGTTTTTATTTTTATGTCATCCTTATTTGCAGAATGAATAGTTTGTTATTCTGTTTTTACATGCATCTCGTATGTAATAAAACGAATCTTAAGGAGAACGAAACGTTACTTTAATATAGGAAGCGGTTATAAGTGTTAACATCGGTGTTAAGGGTACCTTGTCGAACAAATTAGTATGGGTGCGTGGTACGGACAGCAGCCACGAACACTACCGTTCAAATATAGGTACCTGTCCGAAACGTACATAGTCCAAGCCACTGCAGTATTTTATTAGGTATTTTTCACCTAAAGTGTTTAAAAATATATAAGACAAATGTTAGGTCCCGACGATCAGCTAATTGTTGCTAACCATGCTCAGACTAAAAAAGTTGGGTATATGAGTACATATGTAGATATTAAAATACGTTAATTTAAGTATTACTGGACGTATTGTCCGATATAATGCAATTAAGGCTGCCTTGACTTGCTAACGTATAGTCATATTATGCCATATGTATTGAACAACACGAAGTTAAATTTGCATCGCAAATCACATACTCCATTGAGATATAGGCTTACAGCAAACTTTGTATAAGATGAATCCAGAATAACCATGTAGTGGTGTTATAAGAATATTTACTTCTCATAACCATCCCATAAGTGCCGTAAGACGATACAATGGCAGCAAGAGGCGACAAGGAGGGACACTGAAACATAAAATAAACGGCAGCATCCTTCTGATAACAACTCAAAATTATAAAACAACTGCCAAACGTTGTCAACCCGCTTGCCAAAAATTTAACTATGAAAAAATCTCCCCTTTAAAACAAACTATGGGGAGGCAGGCTTAGCAGACTTTTATAGTTTTTAATGGATGGAATGGATTGTTTGAGATATACATTTAGTTACGATTACGGCTTAAAAATCGAGCGCGAAACGATTGTGAGTTTCAGACTAAAGTTATTACATCATTAAAGTAAGAGCGATATAATGAGAGATTTTATCAGTCATTTAACAGTTATTTTTATTTAAAAAGCCTGAGGAAAATTAAAATATACTTAACTAATTTACACAATATTATATAGTTGTGTACAATATGTAATAATATGACAATAAATTTTCTGATTGTTCGCAAATACATCATTTTTAAATTAGTAATGTAACAAACAAGATCAGCGTCAATCAGATGGTAAGTGGATGCTGTGGCCCGTTCATCTGTTGTCGGTTATCCCTCAACATATTAAACACGACGGCATTATACTGCTATTTCACGCTCATGTTCCGTGCGAATATGGTCTATGCCTAATCAATGAAAGGAAGGAAAATGACCATATTTGTTTATAAAATAAGAGTCATAAACGTGCACATAATCCACCTGATGGTAAGTTGTTGCTGTGGCCCGTAGACATCTACATCTTTTATGAATTATAATTCAGATGCGGTGTCACCTCTGAAAACTAAGATAGAATGAATCGTATTTAGTAAAAACGATCTCCGGTTCTCTATACTCAACATGCGAAACATTGCAGCATTAAGCTGCTATTTAACACTAGTATCCTGTGCAAGCATGGTCCTACCCTGGTTGAGTTAATCATTCGTGCTGCAACCTAAATGTAAGTGCAGCGTACCTCTACAAGGTAAAATATTACAATACAAATTAATGTTTTTTTAATAGAATAAAAATTAATAATGTTGTGTGTTCTCGTACGTTATTAAAGACAGATGACTATAGAAATACCGGCAAATCTGGTTATTCCGGTTATCCACCCTTAAATATTCACCATAGGGTGGATATTCGGAAACGCGTGTTCCATCGGGATTCATATTTCGTATTTTTAATCCGACTTTCTGACTCGGCTGTGTATAGTAATTCATAAGAACAGGATAAAAACTGGCCCAAGATAGACGCTAGCATACCTATAAAAATATATACATACTTCTCCTTTGAAAGGTCAATTCCGAAATAAAAGGAGTATCCCAGAAGATCACAGATTTAAATAAATCATAATATAAAACAATTTAAAATAAAGTTAAAGACAAACATTAAAAAGTAACGCTTTTGAATTACATGTAAAAACGCCCTGTTTTTCGCTAATACATTTGTTGTAGCAAAGAAAGGGGGATGCCCATATTAGGCCATGGAACGCCCAACAATGTGCATTTGTTAAAAAATATATCTTTATTTATGGTTATAAATCGCGGTATTCATTTATCCTAAAACAATGGGAATATTTTTGCACAAATTAAAAGTACCGAAAACATAAAAATAAAATTAGGTAAATACGTAATTCATTAGTCTGTGAATAAAATAAAAAATGTTGCCAATCACAAAAATCATTAAAAAAATCGATTCCCCTTTTCGATCGATTACTTATGGTGACACCAATTATTACAATGCTTATATAATTTTTCGATAATTATTACGATGTTATGATATAGGTTTAAAATAACCGTTGACAATGGATATTTATCCAAAGCAGTCGATACGCAACCGTTATTAACCAATTGTTTATCCGACTACAAACGAAAAAGGATGGTTATGTTTTTACTGTGTGTGCGGGTTAGGCTATGTTGAATCGTTTTTTGCTATGGTGCTTAAAACGTAGGATGCATTTTATTATTGAGGGCGCTACTATCAAAGAATATTTTATTCGCTAAACTCGTAAAGTACTTGACCAACTTTGAGAATTCTTTCACCACTAGATTGTTATGTATAATTTTAGATATCCAATATAGGGTTAATTTTATTATAGAGGGCGCTACTTTCAATGAATACGTTTTTTGGCTAATCTCAAAAATTACTAGACCGATTTTGAAAATTCTTTCACCATTACATTGCTAATGAGGGCGTTAGCTGTGTGATAAATTTATATTATTACAATAAATGATTGTGAGATTAATATTTTCTAAATAAATAAAACTAAATACCTACCTAAGATGTTCAAATTCAATTATTATTTTTACAATTTAAGAATCGTATTTACACACTTTACTTACTCAGATTGATTATTATAGATAAAGAGGTAATAAATCTAAAGTAAAAGAGCTCCGCTTAAACGAAAACACTATTTATTAGAATAAAACTAAATGTTGAAAAAAAGTGGTTCAGTGCGAGTCGGACTCGCAGGCCCATGAAGAGTTCAGTAGTAACAAGCATATATTTTAATCGAGTCAAAATACCACTATCATTATCGCCAGCAACAAATTATTTTGTTTTTCATAGTGTTTGTATAAATAACAAAGTTGTTTTTGCGGTTCTTTAAAATGTGCTACTTGTATCTAAAAAAAGGACTATAATACATTATGGGGGTTTCTGTGGTTTATTCATTACCAAAGAGAAAAAACTTATTGCGCAAAATAGGTTTTTATCCATTTCAAGTCATCAAAAGCGGCAGTCAACCGTTAAAAACTAAAACAACCGTTGTTATAGGCTCGGTTGAATTCATTGACAACCTTCACATTTATAGTTATGATAATTAAACAAGCGAATTACTAGCTGATTTACCAAGAATTCTTTAGAGTATAACAAAACGCTACTGCACAAGTTAACTGTTATTCTTATCTGTTTTTAACATAACATTTAAAATGGAATCATGTTATGATAATTCAAGAAGTTAATTTCCAGCTGATTTACCACGAATTCTCTAAAGCATAACAAAACAATACAGCACAAGCTAACTGTTCTTAAAAATACATTTGAAATAGAGTTTCAATAAATAAAGGAAATTATATTTTAAAAAGCGTGCAGAACTTAAAACGCGTCAAAGATTATTCTTTTTATGATATTATTAATCGAATAAAAATCGATATCATTTCATAGATTTTATGACAGTTAAGTGGCAACATCGAATCTGACATGTAGGCCGCTGTCACTGTTATGTCACAAGAATTCAATTGCGTGTTAGTATCGTGTTATTTTATTTTGTTGGAAAATGCAATTGTTGATCTCTCAACAATTGGTTCGAACACAGCAGGTAAATAGTTGGTACATATCACGATGTGGCATGTCTTCCTCTAAGAAATGCTTTATAACTGAGTTTACTTGAATAATATCAATATAATAATTGTAGCTTCTTTATTAGGTACAAGTTTCGAGTACAGTGAACGTGTAGTGTGGCACTCGCAAAATGCACCAATAGTTCGTCTTGTACATGTATACATCAGCTGTGGCACTGACACTTATGAGAATAAGATCACACACATTGTTTGGGTTCGATTTTCCACGTGAGGAATTATTTGCGCTACGTGAGGTAAGTGTTTAACATTTTTCAATTTATTAAATGTGATCCATATATCTGATAATTATACATGTTTTTACACTGATTGTATATCAACTCAAGAACTTGTTATATTTTTTCACATCTGCCATAGCTATATCTGACAAACATACTAGCTTATTTATGAGATTGACCAGTTTTATCAACTACCAAGAAAGGAGACAGTTGATTTTTCATTGTTTTTGGACTGCTGGTAGTCTGTCAGGCCTTAATTATTAAATAATATAGGGCATTAAATCCGTCCTTGTGCAGTAACATTTAACTTGATAAATATTTTATTTATATTTGAGTTTGAAATAAACAAATCTATTTTATTTTTATTTTTTCACTTTGACTTAATTTTTTGTATTTTACATTATTTCAGTTGTCATGCCGTGTATATCATAATTGCTGGCAATGAACTGATAGAATAACATCATGTTCAACTGCAGAACGGGAACCATCTGAATCATCTAGTCCGTCCTCGTTGCAATCTGAAGTGAGTAATGTATTGCACCCAGAACAACAAAGCTTAGATCATACATCACACAGTATACTGCTAACTAATTATTTAAAAGCACAATGTTTTTTACCTGGTTGTAACAGTTCCATCAGCATTGCGAGTATGTCTCTTTTGTGATTAACTACATTTTGCGATAACAAACATACATAGTGACAATTATTATGTATGTGTGTTATACTTGGTAGAGCCATGCTGCAGTTATATTAGAAGTATAGTTGTAGCATGAATGGGTCGGCTCGACCGGGGAAGGACCACCCTCTCACAGAATACCAGCTTGAAATAGTAGCTTAATGCTGCTGTGTTTTGTATAGTGAGTGTAGAGAACCGGAGACCATTTTTACTGGAAACGAGAAAATGATCTTAGTCCTCACGGGTGACAACGCATCTGCATTTTGATTTGTAATCGAGGATAGATGTGGATGTCTAAGGGTCGCAGCAATGTCTCCAGCAGATGGTGAATCTCAGTTAATGACAAGATATGCTAATAAATCCAGAGCCGTGACTATGTGTCGATATGGGTAGTAGAGGTGGTGAATGGCATTTTTAAAACTGAATTTAAAATATTTCATCAAAATTACTTTAACAGGACTTCTACACATTTGATCATAGACTGCTGTGGCTTCTGCTATAGTTAATAAATTCCACACAAAAATAAGGTAATACTTGAAATAGTTCATCAAAATATGGAGACAAATAATGATTTTTCTGAGTATGCTAGGGAAAACAATCTAAATAGAGCTAGGGCAGGCAGACTTTAGAAATATAAATGAAGACTTTAAAATGTTAGGGAATTTCCTGTTTTAACTTACAGCGACTTAATATTAATTGCTTGTGTCACATACCAATTAAAGCAAGCTCGCTACTATTATGGTGAGCATATAAGATTTAATGGTTGCTACCGGATAGAACTCTGTAATAACCAGAGGAGCAGCATTATGGAAGGAATAAAGTTAAGCCCTAGCTGATCTTTACTTAGAGCTAGAGTTGCAAGTCATCACTATTAGTCGTAAATTGTATTTTATTATATAAATTATATATAATATCTAATATATAAATTCTTTTTTCAATGGAGAAGGAGGCTTGGTACTACCACCTGCTTAGGACCCTGTAATTAATGAAATTAAAATTAAACCCAAGCATACCACTGCAAGACTTCAAGACACAGTAAGTTCATTCTGTAGATCGGACCATAAATAAAAATTAAAAATCTGAAGGTACTCCGGGTTAACACTGACATTGGGACGTCGGTCATCTCAGTCTGCCGTAACCATGGGTGCTGGAAAGCACCCGAAACGTCTGGAATTAAAAATCAAAGAAATAAAACGCGATAAAATCGATAAAAATAGTTGTTAAAAAAACTGCATTTGTGAAAATAAAAACTTCAAATATTTTCAAAACCCCGACTTTTTTTAAAGCAATTCCTTTACCATTTCATTGTTTTAATTACATATTATCATATCTATATGCTTTTATATGTGGGCACTCATGGCCGAAGTGTCTATGAAGAGTGGGCATTCCCCTTTATAAAACAATTTCAAATGTATATTAAAAGTAAGGAATTTATCCAGGAAATCAAATTCTGTCTGCTCAAGAATGAAAGTGACATATTTTAGAATATATGAATAACGTTATAATATTATTTAAAACTAGGAAGTTTAATTTGACAAGTAATTGGTGGCGCTAATGATTCCTGGCTTCGAATCCGGAAACGGATGGTCACTAAACGGTTAGGGTGACTATGTTGCCCTTCGTATCCAGAGAAAAGGAACCACAAAATGGTTGAGCCATAGGGTCCCGGGTTCGATTCCGGGAGTAATGGCCCCGAAAATTTGTACGCGAGATTAACAATAGGTGTTCTAGAGTGACCCAAACTGTGGACTGTGTATATGCGTATTTAATTATAACTAAAACAAAATGACTGATGTGGCACGTGGCAGGCAGGATTTGGAAAATGCAAATGCTATGACCTAATTTATTATATCTAGCCAGTACAGTTTTACAGGAACAAATACGAGCTGCTAGGAAAAGGACACAACATAAAAAAGTGAACAACTCATTTAATTGAAAGGGGGAAAGCACTAACCGAGGTGGGTTTTCTGATTGCCTTGGTCTCAGGCCTCGAGGCCGATGATACTGTGTTACAACTGCGTTACAAGTGGCCGAGCGGCGGCAGCGGACGTCCCTGTACCTTCTAGGCCGTCTCCACTTCCATCTAAGCTGAGTGCGCTTTCTTATTGGATTCAATAATGACGCCACATGTCTTAGCCTCCTCCCCCCACCCCTCAATGCGTGCAGAAAGGAAAACAGATGGGATGGGAGAATGTACCGGCTAGTTACTAGCTAACAGAACAAACATGCGAGGGTATTCGTTTTCCACGCATCCAGTAAATATTATAGACATGTATGAGTTTAACTGTACCTTCTTGGGGTAAAAAATCAGAAGCACAAATAAAAGTGAATTTCGATTATTCACCTCGTCCGGGGAGAATAGATCAACACGCGTTTCTAAGTATCAACCCCAAGGTGGATTCTTAGGGCAGATAAACGAAATAACCCAAAAATCTCATGGCTTCCCATTATATTATTATATTATAGGCAGCATAAAAATCTCATTCTCAACGCCAGAGGCACACTACCCAGACCGGCAAGGAGTTAGCGTCAAAGGCGCCAGTTTAGTTTGCAGAAATCCATTATATTAAACATTTTGGATAATGTTGGATGCGGGAAAGTGCAACAATTGCGGAAGGGTGGGAGGTGCTTTAAACTAGGTAAGACAAATCAATTTTCGCTAACCTATTTCAACATCTTTAATAAAGTATAATTTCATTGAACTTTTAAAACGTTTATACAAAAATAAAATGAATACATGCTCTTTATATCACTGCAAACACAAATTACCACCAACAAAGCTTTTAGCTTCTAGCTATTTGTTCCATTAAACCGATAGCGTCGGGCCAGTCCCGTGTGTATATTTTGTGTATAAGGGGGCTAAAGAAATTGTGATTCTGTTCTCCAGTAATGCGAAATACGAAATGTACCAGTTTTTTTTAGCAGAGTACATTTAAATTTGATTTAAATGTAAGGGGATAACGAAATTGGTGGAGTGTCAGCATATCCAATTCTTTAAAAATTTGTGATTTTTGTTGTTTTCTTAACGACGATACTCTTTGAGCATTTAGCACGAAAAACTGACAACCGATAAGTAAGGAAAGATGTAAGCGAAGTGTAGGGCGATCCACCAGTAGATGGAGTGTCTACCTGGTAAAAATGCAGGAAGTTGGTGGAAACAGGTGGCTCAGGACCGTGCTTTATAGCATTCCTTGGCCCGTGTTCAGCAGTTGATTTGTAATGAGCAGTAATGATGATATTATTGTATAAATATTTTTAATCAAATCAAAAATTTTAAAAAATCGTTTACCAGAACAATTGAGACAAAAAGAAAAATATCCAGACCCTGTACAATGATACGTATGCCATACAATATATATATATATATATATATATATATATATATATATATATATATATATATATATATATATATATATATATATATATATAAACTCGTGAACAGCGCATCTATTGCGCTTTATTATTTATCTGTATCTAAACCATCCCCACACACTCTAACATACACAATACATTTCATCAAAATTACTCCAGCCGTTTCCAAGTTTTTGCACTTGACAGCAATTGATTTTTATAAGTTTAAAGAGATTACATTCGTTGTTAAGTACATTGTGGATAGAAAAGTTAAAGTAACGACTTCAGAAGCGATCATACGGAAATTATTTTGTTCAGTTCTTTGAATTTGGCTGTTACTTTTTCTTAAAAGTTTAGTTTTTGACCCTTTAGAATGAACAAAGCAATATCACAAGACAAGATATCACAACCAGTGAGACTAGACTAGAGAGTGTCGTTTGGGCAGAATATATACATATATTAAAATTTCGGTCCCTTATTTTACACTCTTAGGGAGATGACCTTGATTCCATACAAGCTTGGCCGTGAATACAAAATAATGCAGCTTTGTTGTTATGATGAAATAAATTTTATCATTTTATTAGGTAACATATTTTTGTAATACTCTCTCAACGGAGACTAGCCATTGGCGCAGGACATAATTATATTGCCCAAGTGTATGCCCAAGTACTGGTGCACTCTCTATTCTCTCTCTCTCATTTTTCGATGGGACGGTAAACTGACACGACCGGAGGGAGATAAGATGGAGGACCAACGGCTTTACGTGCTTTCCGAGGTACGGGGATGAGACACCGCCAATTTCCTGACTCCGGGCAGCTACTGAGAATTTCTTGACGGAAAAACTCAATAATTGATTTTTTAGCCTGACCCGGGATTCAAACCCAGAACTTCATGATCAGCGGTCACACTACTACTTTCTACTAGACCAACGAGTTAGACAAATTTTGTATAAGTGTTACGAACGATGTCAAGCACCCAATTTCATACATCTCCTTTATTCTCCATTAAATTATGACTTATTTGTTAAAAAAAAGAATCAACAAAGGTGCTTCACAGTTGACGAATATATCATGTAACAAATAAAAACAAAAGAAGAAAAAGTATTCGAATTGAGAACCTACTCGATTTTCTATAGAATAAAAGTGACATACACGCAAACAGTCCACCTGACGGTAAGTAAATGCTGTGGCCCATAGATATCTACGCTATCTAAATGCAGATACGTTGTCAACCGTGAGGACTAAGATGGAATGTCTCGTTTCCAGTACAAAAGGTCTCCGCTTTTCAGCACTCACCATACAAAATACAACCGTTAATCTGCTATTTGACGCTGGTATTATGGCTGGTAGATGTAGCATGACTCTACCACGTAAGAAGTTTTTTGTAGTCGGCAAAAAAGTAGTTAGTTTTTTTTCTTTATTGGACCAAGGTCGAATACCTCACAGTCGTCACAGTTACAGTTTATTGGTTCAACTACTTTTTAAACCAGAACATAGCAGGTACTGCACTACCGCCACTGACACATCGTAATATAACAGCATATTGTTATGGACATCCGCTAGACACTTGTCAAAAGTTTCTATAGTTAGAAAGTTGTTAAGTGTTAATGTTAAGTAGTTAGTAATAATTTAAATAATTGATCCAATAGTCTATCACAAATGAAGGCAAGATGCTTGTTTTCCCAATTCCCCTTTCCTATAGCCTAATATATAATGTGATTAAAATATAATTTTATGACCGCGTATTACATTCTTACCAATGTAGAAAACTATATTTTCTTTTTTTTATTATAACGCACATTACCTTTAGACTTTCATACGCATTTTTATTCTTAAGAGTATGTTACCAGTGCGGTGTGCAAGATAAGGCACGACGGCTTTGTTTTTCATTTTACTATAAGCTTGCGCAAGTTTTTTATCAATTCTCGTTGGGTTCCGTACGTTTTCGATAAAGTGTGAGTGACAACACACGTGTTACATTAAGTCAGTATCGGTAGGTTTTAAGACGACGAGATTGCTTTCATATTAACTGTCATGTACTATAGCACATTACAGTTGACATATATAAGAAATTTAAAATATATAGATATATCTACATTACTTGTACTGTTATATATTACTATATACTATCTTACTATATCTTATGAGCCTTAATCCTTCACCACCATGATAATGAAATTATTAGTTGTCATTTTAAGTGCTGATTCATCAAGCTTGGCGGTAAGGGAAAATAGTGTGTGAGGGTCTGCGGTCACGGAAGGCACGGCGTGGCACGACGTAACAAGGCATACTTCGCCATGCCGAAGGATCCTGTGGCATTCCGTGGCATGCCAAATAAGTTAAGCTCCGCTCGTGTATTGGCCGCGCGCGCAAGTCATCGGGCTAGATTCAACCTTGTTTTAATTACTTTGCACTAACATTCCTTTAGTAACTTATGCGTTTCTCGTGATGCAGCGGCGTTCCGCGGCATCCTGTGTAATGTCATGACGTGCCGCGGCATTCCTTTGAAAGCGAGGCGTTTTGGTGTATTCGTGTTGAAATAAATGCATGTCAGTTCTAAGATCATTAAAATAACGTTAAAAATCTTTGCACACGCAGTGCCATGACGTGCCGTCTGTGAATGCGTGATCACTTATTGGAATAAGATGGAATACATTGTACTGTAGTCATACCGGCTCTCTTTACCCTTTTTAAGTAAAACATGACATTGCAAGTACTGCTGGTTGGCGTCAAAAATAATGCTGTATTTATTAATATGGGATCGTTAGTATAATAGGACTCGTACTACCTAAATTACTTCAACTGTAGAAAATTGCTTACCACTAAATAAATAACTTATAAAATGTCTCATATAAGGGTGAAGGTACTTAACGTCTCATATAAGGCGAGTGTGATGGCTGACCACACTTGTGTTTAAAATAATTTTCGTTTTATCTCAGTGCGCTGGTTTTATCACAAATGCAGATAAAATTAAAAAGTGTACTATGCCAGCATCAAGAATAAATCCTCTTAGATTATTATTGTACTACAATATTTAAAAATGCTCTGCTGTAATTTTTATTATCTATAAATAACACTGATATATTGCAAATTATACATAAAATTGAAGAGTCTTTAAAATGATTGTCTCTCTGACTGTCTATCACGCCGAGTTACTCTTCAAAATACATGATGATTGTGATAAAACTTTACGAACAGATACAGAGCAATGTCAGAAGGGATCTAGGTTTTATTTAATCCATAAAATTGAAGATTAAAAAAAAAACAAACAAAAAAACGATAAAATATATAGTCTTTGATTTACTTAAAACCTACTAACGGATGATATAATATCCTATTTTAGTTAGGTTGCTAGTTAAAATATCCATTATGATTGCACCAAAACAACATTTTAATTATTGCAGCTATATTTATGCTATCGTGTCTAAATTTCTGTTCGTTATTTACTCTTATATAACAATACATATCAATCATCGAATTCTGAAAATTTGGATCAGAAGCCTGTTTGTTCGGTCGAATTTAATTAATGGCTCGTTTAATATTACATCGAGAATATACATTTGCTTTGATTTTAAATCATCATTCTCTAAACCAATTCCCATTATCTGGGGTCGGCGCAGTAAACCTTCTTGTTCCATTCCTCTCTATCAGCCGTCATTTCCATACTTACTCCTTTCATTCTGGTGGAGCCACGTGTTTAAGGCTGCCGAAGTCTAGTTCCCCGGTCGAACCTTAAACCTATTACGCGAGATATTAACTAAAGTGGACTGTATATGCGGTTGCTTCTACGCTTACGTAAAGGCGACTACTATAGCATGCGGTATAATGCACTCGCTCTTCCCTAAAACTAAACTATTATTGTGCCAAATCGCTGAAAAGGAATCCTGCCTGATTAGGAAAACACAAATTGGAGCGGGTTAAACTATATTATCAGGCAGGCGGTAAATAAAGGAATATTGACTCACCGGGGTTTCTTCTATCCTGTTGAGCACTATAGCTGCAACTTCTAGAACTTCTTCTGGAACACTCCGGAGAGAGGCGGTGCGCGACTATATCTCACACGAGGTGAGGCGGGTTTCCTGGAGCTCGACTGCTTCCAGGCTAAAGCGGTTTCTACTAGCGGTGTGGTTTCAACGACGACTGCGGTGGAAAGAGAGGCCGCGCAACGGTCGCGCGTGCCTTATATGTCCTCGGCCCCGATGATTACGTGACATTCTAGAATCATCTTCTTGCCCCTCCCACCCCACCACCCCGATGTGTCGATGGAGGATCGAGGAGGGTATGAATGATATCGTTTTGTCGGAAAGGAACAAGCGGCTTGGCACCTCTACCGTCAAATATAATAATCCAATGGTTTTTTTTTTTCGCGCAACCATCTCCCCCGCCCTTGAAGGATTTCCTTCAAAATTAACTAATACAACTAGAGCTAAGATCAACTAACAAAATAACTAACTAACGCTAAGATTACCTAAATTCAACTACAATTTAATCTAGAAAGCTAATTTAAATTATGGAAGAGGCAGGGGGCACAAACGGACAACCGGACGCAAGTAAGACCCAACCGTGGTCTTAACGCGAGCTATCCTAACTACTCCGTCGGAACCGGGAAAGACCTTTTCGACAATTCCTAACGGCCAGTGGAGAGGCGGCGTATTCTCTTTGGTGAGCACAACTACAGTTCCTACAGCTAAAGGCTCAGTTGCTGTGTTCCATTTTTGCCGAGACTGCAAAGTATGCAAGTATTCCATCCTCCTCGCTTCCAAAACGATTGCACTAACCGATCTAATAATTTGTGGCGTGCGGAAATGCTAAGTCTGTTCTCATCCATACCTGCGGCTGGCAAATACTTTAAAGGCGTTAAATTCAAAAAATGTGCTGGAGTTAGAGCCAGCGGTTCCGAGGGGTCACTAGACAACGTAAGACAAAGTGGGCGACTATTCATTACGCATTCAATTTGAGCGAGCACCGTACTTAGCTCTTCGAAGGACAAAATTTGATCTCCTATTACTCGGTATAAATGACTCTTTAGACTCTTGATATTAGTCTCCCAATTGCCCCCAAAATGGCTCGCGGCTGGGACGTTCAGAGACCACTCAATGCGGTTCTCGGCTAGAATGTGAGCGAACTCCGAATTATAATATTTGCTAGCTAAGAGCTCATGTAGTTCCGATAAAATACGTTTTGCACCGACGTAGTTCGTACCGTTATCCGAATACAATCTACTTACAGGGCCACGGCGGGAAAGAAATCTTTTAAATGCACCCATAAAGCCTGCTGTGCTTAGATCACCAACGAGTTCTATTTGCACCGCTCGAGTAGTTAGACATACGAAAATGCAGACGTAAGCCTTTGTGGATCTTATACCACGCCCGCGAGTGAGCGTGACCTTAAACGGACCAGCGAAATCAGACCCGGTGTGCGTGAAGGGCTTTACTGATTGTATTACTCTACAAGATCTAAGTTCCGCCATTTCCGGAAATGACGGCTTGGGGCGTGCCCGAAAGCAAGCTATACATCGGTGCACCCGATTGCGTATTAAACTACGTGCAGAAAGAATCCAATAATTCTGACGCAAAATCGACATCAACAAGTCGGGGCCAGCGTGCGAGTTCAATTTATGATGGTAATCGACTAATAAGTTCATGATATGGTCTTTACGCGGTAAAACAATAGGGTGCCGTTGGTCGAAACTCAATTGCGAGTTGGACAAGCGTCCACCCACCCTTACAATCCCATCCTGTAAAAATGGCTTAAGGCGTTGAAAGGCGCGACTACAAGCTCTATTCGATTGTAATCTTCTAATTTCTTCAGAGAAGTGCGCACGTTGAAGTTCACGCAATACTAGCGACTCGGCATAGTTGTAATCGGATGCTAAGACATACGAACGTCGCGGTAACAGCTTCGCGAATCGACAAACGTAAATTACGCTACGCAATAATTTCGACCAAGAGGACAAGCGGTTCGCCAAAGCAATGATTGGAGAAACCTCACTCGAAACGTTCGCCACTAGAGCGTGTCTCTTCTCTTCCGGCGGTTGTGACACTGACGAAGGTTCGAAGTCGGTTATTGGCCATTGCGAGGGATCCAAGTGAACCCAAGCAGGTCCGTGGAACCAAAGCGGGTGGTCCATTATTTGCATCGGGGTGAGTCCACGGGATAGACAATCGGCGGGGTTTTCCGTACCGGACACGTGATAAAAGTTCCGCGTTTCTAACTCGTCTTGTATCTTGGCCACTCGGTTCGCAACAAACGTATCCCAACGGTGGGGTGAAGAATGAACCCAGCATAAGGCGACGGTGGAGTCGGAAAAGGCCAATATCCTTTCTATGTGAACTCTATCCCTACATGCGCTGATAACTGCGGTAATAAGCTTGGTGAGTACTAATATTGCGCAAAGCTCTAAGCGCGCCAGAGAGACAACCTTACGGGGGGAGACTCTCGACTTAGAACTAATGAGGCTAATCGAATTTCTACCATTATTCTGGACGTGGAAATATACAACGCCCCCGTAAGCCTTCTCGCTGGCGTCTGCAAACCCAACGACTGTTATGGCGCTACTTCTATCTACGTTTATATGACGCGGTATTTTAATTTCTCTTAATAAAGGAAGTTCCTCTCTAAAGCGCTGCCACAACCGAACAATGCTGTCAGGCGGCGAGTCATCCCAGTCGCATTCCAATAACCAAAGTTGTTTAATTAAAAGCTTAGCGTATAATACCACCGGAGCTACGAAACCCATGACGTCCCATAATCTAGCAACGCATGACAGTATTGTGCGCTTTGTGCATTTCTCTACGGGCGGATTTACCTTAAGGCTAAACACGTCGGACTCTGGTGACCAACATAGACCGAGCACCTTGTGTGTATCAGAATCGTCGAATTCCTTTATCGCCGAAAGACGGTGTGATAGTGGGATTGTATCCAAAACCGGACGCGAATTACTAGTCCACTTCACAAGATCGAATTGACCCGATTTCATGAGCCTTATAACCTCGGCGGTGGTTAGGGTTGCCTCCTCCACGCTATCGACCGAGTACACAAAATCATCCATATATAATCCGCTCTCAATTGCCCTCTTAGCTTTAGGATAAGAGGGACCTTCATCGTGAGCGAGCTGTCTCACCGTGCGTAACGCATGAAATGGGCTCGACTTTAAACCAAAACAAACGCGATTAAATTCAAACACCATTAGAGGTTCCTTTGGGTTGAAACGATATAAAATGCGTTGGAATCTACGGTCGCATTCACGGACCCCTATGCAAAGAAACATTTGACGAATATCGGCGGATAGTGCTATACTAAACAAACGAAAATTGACCATTATATTAAATAAACTGCCCTGTAAATTTTGCCCACTATAGAGGATATCGTTAAGCGACAGGTGAGTGCTAGTTTTAGCACTAGCGTCGAGCACTACACGTAACTTAGATGTAAGTTTGTCCTCTCTAATGACTCCGTGGTGTGGTACGAAATACGACGGTGTGTCTTCGTAGTTATCTAATTTCGAAGCCACAAGTGATATGTAACCTTCTCTTATATATTCGTTAATGACGCCGTCGTAAGCTTCCTTTAACTGGGGTGAAGCGAGCATCCTACGCTCCAAGCTGTAGAAACGTTTTTCCGCCATTTGACGCGAATCGCCGAGAGATAAAACATCTCCTTTAAAGGGTAGCGCTACACTATATCTACCGTCGCGATCACGAATGGTCGTGCGGACGTAAATTTCCTCGCATAACCTATCATCTGAGCTAGCTATGGGTGGAACGTTCACCTCCTCCATCTCCCAAAATTTGCGGACTAACGACTCGAGCGGTTCGACAGCCATACCACAATAAGAGGTTGCCGAAATACTATCTATGATGGGGGCGGAGCCAAGGATCACATAGCCCAATACGGTTTCCAGTGCGTAAGGCGCGGTATGCGAAGAGTTGCCCCTGACCTTATTGTTTAACAAAAGATAAGGGAAAAGCGATGCTCCAATGAGCATGTCTATGTTTCCAGGAACGGCTTAAGTGTCGTGAGTGCCGCCAGAGTCAAATTCTTAAATTCAATCATTGCCGAGGTGTCAACCGAAACGGTTGGCAACCGTTCAGTGACCCTATCTACTACTAGTGCATTTATATCAAAGTTAACATTACGATCTATCCGAGAATAAATTTTTAAATTTATATATCCCTGTGTCGATTTACTAGTGCCTCCGATGCCTTTAATTACAGGACATGAAAGTGACCTATTTATTACTAAGCCTAAGCGCTGACAACATTGTCGCGTTATAAAGCTATTTTGGGCTCCGCTGTCCAGCAGTGCACGGACGCTTTGTTCGTTTCCACGCGAATCCCTAACCAAAATACGTGCCGTACCCAGTAACACGGTTAAAGGAGGTTGTGCTCCCATATTTGCCAATGAGCACAGAGCGACATCACCAGGTCGACCGCTAGAATCGTTGACCTTAGTAGGGGCGAATTCCTTATCCGCTTTACTTGACGCCGCTATGTTGCTATTTTCAAAATGTAATAGCGTGTGATGTTTCCTGGCGCACTTGCTACATACGGAACTCGAATTGCATTTTGCAACTAAATGCTTATCGCTTAAGCAGTTCAAACATAGGTTGTTTGTCTTTACTAATTTATAACGCTCGCTTGGTGAATATTTACGAAAAGTCGCACAATTATATAAATTACCGTGTCTATCTTTACATACTAAACAAGTATGCTGGAGTGATGTTGGCGTAGCGGTTACGTAAGTTAACGACCCTGCTATTTTAGATGGTTGAGTCTGTCTACGGTCGACGCACCTTTTAATCTCCTGTTTAACGTTCGGAGAGCGCTGCATTACCTTTATTTGATCTCGCACGAACGATGCTAATGAATGAAAGGAAGGCATCTCCGAGCTACGATGCTCCATTTCAAACGCACGCACGGTGTCGGGGTCCAACTTCTTCAGTGCAATATGGAGAAACACCACGTCCATAAGATCATTAAATTTCAAATTCTTAAGTGCAGCCACCGATGCCACAAATTTATCTAGAAATTGCTCTAAGCCGTTGATGTTCGCGGATGATATAGATTTAAGATCGAATATCTGATTCAAATATTCGGAAGCTAACATTCTCCTATCTTCATATTTAGTTTTAAGCGTTTCGAATATTAATAAGTAATTGTTTGCTGTAGGTGTAAAACCAGAGCAGATCGACTGTGCCCTGCCACTAAGTTTACTGATTAAGTAATATAATTTTTCGGCGTCCGATAACGATGGGTTATTGTGTATATTGTTTTGAAAACTACTGAAGAAGAAGGGCCACGTCTTAATATCACCATTAAATACCGGAATATCTATTGGCGGCAACCTAATCGAGTCGCTTGGACGTACCTGTTTTTCCGGCTTTGCTTCGTTTTGAGATAGGGATCCCGCAATTCTTTTCACGCGACACAACATATCTTCGAATGCCAGCAGCGGTTGGTAGTTCACTATGTATTTCGGGTCGATTTGTAATTCCAAATGATTAATTTGGTCTAATATTTTTTCGTAATCTATTCGTAAAGAATCTATCGTTTCGATTTCGGTCAAAAAAGTTTCCCGCACTGCTTCTATATGGATGTTCTTTATATAATCACTTATATTCTGCATACGCGAAAAGAGTATGTCCCTCTTAGCATAAAGCGTTTTAATTTTGATTTCACTTCCACTAACTGCCATTTTAAACTATTATAATAAAGTTATATCAATCACAATTAACTCACAACGCACAAACAATAAAGGATGGACACTCGGTATGCCGTATTACGTAATTAAATCGAACACATGCGCAGCGAGTCGAGGTGACGCGTCATTTGCTAGACTCAATAATTTTATCAAGATTGTGGGTAAGCGTATCAAACGGTTCCTATTACACTGTTTCAATTATTTAATAGGCTTTAAATTTAATCAAATACGAGCGCTATAAAACGAATAATTCTGTTTGCGAGTACCTAATCAAAATTTAAATTTAAACGAACACTATTTAAGTCTATTCTATAAATTGGAGTGCATTATCTAATTAATTAATTCAACAATTCGACCAAAATCCTGCTCGAAGTGACCATAAAATGGTGGAGCCACGTGTTTAAGGCTGCCGAAGTCTAGTTCCCCGGTCGAACCTTAAACCTATTACGCGAGACATTAACTAAAGTGGACTGTATATGCGGTTGCTTCTACGCTTACGTAAAGGCGACTACTATAGCATGCGGTATAATGCACTCGCTCTTCCCTAAAACTAAACTATTATTGTGCCAAATCGCTGAAAAGGAATCCTGCCTGATTAGGAAAACACAAATTGGAGCGGGTTAAACTATATTATCAGGCAGGCGGTAAATAAAGGAATATTGACTCACCGGGGTTTCTTCTATCCTGTTGAGCACTATAGCTGCAACTTCTAGAACTTCTTCTGGAACACTCCGGAGAGAGGCGGTGCGCGACTATATCTCACACGAGGTGAGGCGGGTTTCCTGGAGCTCGACTGCTTCCAGGCTAAAGCGGTTTCTACTAGCGGTGTGGTTTCAACGACGACTGCGGTGGAAAGAGAGGCCGCGCAACGGTCGCGCGTGCCTTATATGTCCTCGGCCCCGATGATTACGTGACATTCTAGAATCATCTTCTTGCCCCTCCCACCCCACCACCCCGATGTGTCGATGGAGGATGGAGGAGGGTATGAATGATATCGTTTTGTCGGAAAGGAACAAGCGGCTTGGCACCTCTACCGTCAAATATAATAATCCAATGGTTTTTTTTTTCGCGCAACCACATTCTCATATCACTCACACACACGATCCATCTTTTATTCGGCCTTCCTCTGCCCGTGTGTCCCTCCACATTCATATTCAACACTCGTTTTGTGACATGACTTTCATTCCTCCGCATCACATGTCTAAACCATGCCAATCTGCTTCCTCTCACCTTTTCTACCACTGGCGCTACTTTCAGGCTTCCTCTTATATACTCATTCCTTATCTTATCCATCCTTGTCACACCACACATCCATCGTAACATTCTCATTTCATTCGCATGCAGTCTATTTTCGTCCTTCTTCTTGACGGCCCAGCATTCACTTCCATACATGACGACAGGTCGGATGATGGATTTGTAAATTTTCCCCTTCAGCCTTATTGGCATTCGGGGATCGCACGTTGTGGCTGTGACCTGTCGCCATTTCATCCACCCTGCGTTAATCCTATGCTGCACAGCTCTATCTATTCCGCCGTCGCCTTGAATTAGGGAACCGAGGTACTTGAAATCTGAGCAGGGAGGCAGTATAGCGCCATCCAACGACATGGGTACAGGACTGGAAAGACCGCCGAAATCACAGCACAGATATTCGGTTTTGGATCTGCTGATCTTCAAGCCAACACTTTCCAGCCTCTGTTGCCACCCCGTCAGTCTGCTCTGTACCTCGATGCCTTCTTCACCGACAAGCACGATGTCATCGGCAAAGAGCATGCACCAGGGTGCCTCATCCTGCAGGTCCGACGTCAAAGCGTCCATTATCAGTAGGAAGAGGTAAGGGCTCAATGCCGACCCTTGGTGCAGCCCTACCGCCACATCGATACTGCCCGTAGTTCCCGCGGCAGATCGTACACATGTACGGGATGCTCTGTACATAGCACGGACTAACCTCACATACTTCCCAGGCATACCTTTCATCTTTAACGCCCACCACAAAACCTCACGGGGAACCCGATCGTACGCCTTTTCAAGGTCGACAAAAACCATGTGCAGATTTTTATGCACGCGCTTGTACTTTTCGCACAATTGGCGTAATGCGAAAATGGCATCTGTCGTACCTCGACCGGGCATGAATCCGAACTGGTTTTGTGTTATCTCACACTCTTCTCTCATTCTTCTCTCTATTATTCTTTCCCAGACTTTCATCGTATGTGACATGAGTTTTATTCCCCGGTAACTGCTGCAGTTTTGAACGTCTCCTTTGTTTTTAAAAATGGGGACCAGTATACTACTGCACCATTCCTCAGGTATTTGTTCTTCCTGCAACAATTTACCGAAAAATAAACTCAACCACTTCCATCCATCCGCACTCAGCAACTTCCACACTTCTACTGGTATTCCATCTGGGCCGACTGCCTTCCCATTTTTCATATTCCTAACAGCCATTTTTACTTCTACCACACTAATTTCTCTCACTAAGCCCATATTCACTGGTAGGTTTTCAAGCATACCATTCCATTCATTCTCCTCATTCATCAATTTCTCAAAATACTCCTTCCATCGCTTCTTTATACTTTCATCGTCAGTCGAAATCCTTCCAGAATCATCTTTTATACATTTTACATGTGAAACATCTCTTCCATTCCTTTCTCTCGCTCTTGCAATTTGAAAAAGTCGTTTTTGACCTTCGGGGCTTTCAAGGGACCGATATAATTTATCTTGCGCCTCTGCCCTACAAATAGCAACTTCCTTCTTCGCTCTCTTCTTACATTCTTTATACGCCCCTCTCTTACTTTCTTTTATGGATTCATTCTGGTCTTCTACGCTCTGCCATTCTTTAAAGGCATTTTTCTTTTCTCTCAAAACTTCTCTAATACTTTCACTCCACCACCACCCATCCTTATCTATCATACGCTTCCCTTTTGTTTCTCCTAACACCTTCCTTGCCACACTTCGGATACAATCAGCCATTTCCTTCCAGCACTCATTCACACTCATTCCTTCCATATCACCCATCTCTATCATCTTGTTTACAACTAGCTCTCTAAATTCACTTGCATACTCCTCCTTATGCAACAAATGCCACTTTATTTTGGGTGGGGGACGATCTTTATGTTTGTTGAGGCGAACAGTTAAGCAGATGTCAGCCAGCAGAATTCGGTGCTGGGATACTAAGTCTTCACCTGGAAGCACTTTGCAGTTTTTTAAACTCTTGATTTGGTTCCGTCTTAACAGAAGATAGTCGATCTGTGTCGCGTGGTGGCCACTTTTATAAGTAACAAGATGCTGATCTCGTTTTTGGAACCACGTGTTTACTACAGCCAGGTCGAAAGCACATGCTGCTTGCAGAAGAACTTCCCCCTCACGGTTGCGCACTCCGTACCCCCATCCACCGTGTACTCTTTCGTACCCGTCATTCACTCTCCCTACATGTCCATTAAAATCTCCTCCCATATAAACATCCTCACTCTCAGGTATTCCCATCATCATACAATCAAATTCCTCCCAAAACTTCTCTTTCACACTCTCTTCACAGCCTGTTTGCGGAGCATACACACTTACAACATTCACTACTTTGTTTTCAATCATTAATTTAACAACTATCATTCTGTCATTTACTCTTTTCACATCTGTCACTCGTTCTTTCATTCCACTATCTAACACAACTCCTACTCCATTTCGCTTCCCGTCACTTCCACAGTAATAAAACTTGTATCCTTCCCCAATCTCTCTTGCTTTATTGCCCTTCCATTTTGTTTCCTGCAAACAGGCAACATTCACTCTTCGTCGTTTCAAAACATCTGCTAACTCTCTTCCTCTTCCAGTCATCGTACCTATATTCCAGCTTGCAAACCTCACTCTGACATTCTTCTCTCTACGGGCTCGCCTCTTACGTCGCACCCGCTCCGTAAGGTGCGACAACCCTTGCCCACTTCCCACAGGAGCCGGGTGCTGCCCCTGCGCGTCGCCTGCGGGGTACGCCCTAGCCCTGTCATAATATATCCCACAACTCGTAATATTCATAAGTTTACTGCATGGGATTTGGCAAAAGTTTTACAGTCGGCCGCCTGCCTGACACCAACCCTCTTTGGGTATGCTATTGTTGGTATAGGAAGCTACCATTTTGGGAAAAGGAAAAAGAAGGTTGGGGGTAGGAGCGTAGGTGTAAGGATACTGTTATCTCGGCAGGAAAGGTATGAGAATAACAGTAGCTCGGGGAGCCGGGGTCGCGTACCCGTATTCCATAACAGGATCACCGGAAAGGTAGACCAGCATGAAAACCCCGTGACTTTGATTTTAAATATAATTTTCAAATATTTATTACTGAGTGTTTGTGCAATTAGATCTCAACATTTATTATTTAAAACTTGTCAAAATTTACTGTTGAACATAGGACTTTGACATACTTGCCATGA
Organism: Parnassius smintheus behrii; assembly: GCA_036936625.1. Lineage (NCBI taxonomy): Eukaryota > Metazoa > Arthropoda > Insecta > Lepidoptera > Papilionidae > Parnassius > Parnassius smintheus. Next base: position 13,438,983 of record JAUPFT010000022.1, read on the forward strand.
TTGGTAGGCGGACTGACAACTACCATTTTCTTTTTCATTTGTTTCTAGGAAGACGCTGCTGTCCGTTGTGTTTTTTTTTTGGAAGTTGGCACCCGCAAGTTTTATTTATAGTTGCTTAAAGAAGATACTGCTAGGAAAGAAACAAGAGTGCAGTGCTAGTTTGCTTCCCTCGCTTTGCCTCTTAGGACACCCACAGGAGGATATGGGGTAGGATATGGAACTTCTTACTCTGTTACTACAATATATAATCCAATTCATTCATCCATCCATACTGTCTATAAAATTTCAAGGCTGAAAATAGGCCTCCCTCTAAATTTTAGGTCAAATATAATTCATTTTTTAAATAGAATAAGGGAAAGAAACGAGCACATATTCCACCAGATGGTAAAAGGATGCTATGGTTCATTGAGATCTATATTTATCCCCAATTAATAATCAAAATACAAATACGTTGTCACCCCTGAGGCCTAAGATGGAATGCCCTTTATCCAGTAAAAATTGTCTCCGGTTCTCTACACTCACGATACAAACAGCCTTGAGCTGCTGTTTTACGCTGGTATTCTGTGAGAGCGTGGTCCTACCCCGGCCGAGCCAGCCTATTCGTGCTACAACTAATATAGCTGCAGCGGCTCTGCCACGTGTAAAACCTGTTTATGACGTTAAACCACGCTCGGCTTAGCCATTCCCGGACAATCTGACATTTTTAATATCATGCAAATTACCCCGTATCGTCTTTTAATAAATAAAATTATGTGTATATTATTGGTATGATAATGTATGATGTATAAGTGTGTATGTTGTTTGTGATCATGTATGTATGTATGTACGAGTATAGTAGTGTACATTAGATGAATCCACAAAGGTATATTATTTAATATTAAAATATCACATAAGACATAAGATGTATATATATATATATATATACACATATATATATATATATATATATATATACATATATATATATATATATATATATATATATATATATATATATATATATATATATATATATATATATATATATATATATATATATATACAGGCACCACCATTCATTTTTCATTTTTTTCATTTCATTTTTTTTCTTTTAACTTATCTGAATCTTAAATCTTAAATAACTATAATATTCCTATGTTCAGTGATAGCTACTGAACAAGTACAAGATATTGCCATATTGATATAATATGGTTCGACTGTCGTGGAAATATATTTTAAGCTCAATAAAATGAAGTTGTTTCCATATTATAGACCGACACCTCAATTGTATTACTTTGTAAGTTGTGAAGTTGTGATATAGATTTATTATCATAATTTCGTACGTAAGGTTATATATTATTATGTTATCATCTAAATATAGCAGTTCTAAAATCTTGTTTCAATAATTACGTTAATATATTGTCAATTTTATTTAAAAAAATACAAAAACTGGTCTGCTGATAATATCATTTCATAATTTATTTAAATGCAGAAATATTTATAGTTATATTTTGATAATGAAATATTTAGGATATGTCCCAAATTTTTAAACTACTCTAGTATGCTGGAACTTTTATAACATATTCACGATCATGATTTAATAATTATTAATATGAAACCAAATAAAGAAATAAATTGCACAGTACGTTACTTGAGTCCGATCAACACCGATACAAATAGTATTATAAATGTAAATGTGTTGATTTACCACGTATTCGCTGATGATGAAAAACATCGTAAGGAAATATGAAAATGTTAAACTAAAAAACCGAAGACAATATGATCGAAATCGAAGATAATATGAAGTCCAACAACACGCATTGGAGCCACACGGCGGAAACCTTGCCCTAAACCCTTCTTAGAAAAAAGAGGAGGCCTGTGCACAGCAGTGAGACTGAGGCTTTGTGGCTATACGTGGTAGAGCCATGCTGCAGTTATATTGGTAGTATAGTTGTAGCACGAATGGGTCGACTAGACCGGGGAAGGACCACGCTCTCACAGAACACCAGTATTAAATAGTAGCTTAACGCTGCTGTGTTTTGTGTGATGAGTGTTTAGAACTGGAGACCCCTTTTACTGGAAACGAGGCACTCCATATTAGTCCTCACGGGTGACAACGCATCTGCATTTTGATTCGTAATCGAGGATAGATGTAGATGTTTATGGGCCACAGCTACCATTTATCATCAGGTGGACTGTGTGCTCGTTTGGGTGACAACCCTATCCTATAAAAATAATATAACTTCAATTTTTTATAGAAAATACGAATAAAAATAGGATGGTAATATAATGGTATTTATTTTCTATTGTTCTCATTAATATAATATTAATTAATACAAAGTTTTTCTCCCGGAACAGACAAGTTATATCAGAGTATGCAATTGTCCGAGAATTTCATGGCAGATCGGTGCTACTAAAATATGCAGGAGCAATAAGCGATCGCTCCAATATTAATGGAATTCTGGAAAGTTCCAAGAGGAAACTACTAGTCGATGCAAATACCAAACGAGAAAGTTGATATTCGTTATAATGTAGGCAGTAACATTACGAGTTCAATTCGTTTTTCAGTTTCCTTTGTCTTTATTGGTTTCGTGGAAATCTCAGACAAGTCAATAAATAAACAAAAATGGCTTTAAATTTTAAACATGAAACGTTTTCTTCTTTCTTTCTTTCTTTATCTTAAATTTAATTAAAATAATTTTCATTTGCAAATTATGTGAGGGAACCTCTGTACTGGCCAAATAGTAAGAGCATTGTCAAAGACCCCGCTATGCTGATGTTCACAGTTAGTTCAGATGCGAAAAACATTTCGTCATAAGATTGAATTTAGTAAGTAACAGGAGATAGGCGGCAGTATTTTTCTGATAACAACTCAAAACAATAAACAACTGGGTTTTGCCACCTCGCTTACCAAGTGTGACAACTGCGTTAAATGTCCTCCCTGTGAGGTCTATCTTTTAGTAGACTCATAATCGGCAGTGGACGTTTATAGGCTATAATAATGATGATGAGTGATAACAGCCGTGGCAGCTCGAACTGTAATTTCGCAATACGGAAGCAAGGGTTCGATCCTCGCTGATACCAATGTCATTGCCAATTTTATGTGCGGATTCACCACATGCTTATTAATGAGAAGAATATCGCATCCTCAGAATGAGGAGGCCTGTGCCCAGCACTAGGACATAAAAGGCGTATTTTAATTTTTCATTAACATAGATAGTGCTCAAAGAAAATAGGCATAGGATCTAAGTAAGGAGTTAAAAATTACGATACTGGCTCTGCATACTCTTATGAATGGAATGCTGCAGTGCACGGACTGCCGGTTGGCGGTAGAAATTGGTGATTGTGTTAGTACCAAGACGAATCTTCAGTCGCAAAAGGAGTCCTACAAACTACTGACTTTTTTGTATTATGCAAATGTGATATAGTGATATATTTTAATTTTTGAAGTAAAACTTCTTTACGCACGCTTGACTTGGTGAGTAAGCTGGCGAACGCGTGACGAAAGCGTTACGATAAGTGTGATCAGGCGAGGTGAACGGGAGTTGAATGGTGGATATAAGCAAGAGAGAGCAGTTGCGCATATTTTCTTTATATCTTTCTATCATAACCAGCTATTTTTCGTAATTTTATTTCGTTTTGAACAATTTTATAAATTAATATTTTATACAATACATTGAATATACTACATTTAAAATAAATAAAATTGTACATTCATTTTGAAGTTCATTCATCAAGTATTCATGAATTTTCGGGTGAATAGTAACATATTATGGAAGGAAGCCGATAATAAATTTAAATATTTGTAGAACATTAATATATGTACATGTGTAAACATGTATATACTGTACATATATGAATATATAAACTTTAGTCGCGTGGTCAAAAGCACACGTTTTTTTTGCTAAACTTTCTATAGCACATATAGCATCATATAGCATAGTATTATCTTCGTCAGATATTTCCTTTTGCATAGATCTCTGCATAGTTTAGATTCAGAATTGCAATCAGTATTTGGTGCTGTTGTCGAGATCCAGAAATACCCCGAGCGAAGCTAAGGCGGATCGCTAGTACTTCACAAAACATTGACCTTTCATTTTTATTCATGCCAGTAACTACTACTACTACTACGAGTACTAATTATGTAAAATTATTTTGGTTATAATTTTCAATATACAGAATGGGTCCCACATATATTTTTTTTTTTTTTTTTTTTATAGAAGAGGGGGCAAACGAGCATGCGGCTCACCTGATGTTAAGTGACTACCGCCGCCCATGATCAACCGCAACACCAGGAGAATTGCGGGTGCGTTGCCGGCCCTTTAGAAAGGAGTAAGCTCTTTTCTTGAAGGTCCCCAGGTCGTATCGGTCCGGAAAAATCGCCGGTGATAAACTATTCCACAGAGAGGTTGTACGTGGAAGAAAGCTCCTTGTGAAACGTACAGTGGTGGACCGCCAAGCATCCAGATGGTGTGGATGGTATCGGGACGTTTGCCGTGTCGTGCGTTCACGAAATTTGGCGGCTGGGATTAATCCGAACAATTCCTCAGAGCACTCCCCGTGATAGATGCGATAAAATACGCAAAGAGATGCAACATCTCTTCGCAACGCCAGTGAATCGAGCCGATCGGAAAGCACTCGGTCGTCGACGATTCGAGCCGCTCTGCGCTGGATGCGGTCAAGTGGAAGGAGCTGGTACTGGGGAGCCCCAGCCCAGAGATGGGAACAGTATTCCATGTGCGGTCGAACCTGCGCCTTGTAAAGTTGCAGGCGGTGTGCCGGCATGAAATACTGCCCCGCTCTGCTGAGCACGCCAAGCTTTTTAGAGGCCAATTTGGCCTTCCCTTCCAAGTGACCACGAAACTGCACGTCACTCGATATGTCGACGCCGAGGATTCCGATACTGGCTGAGGCAACAAGGGGAGTGCCTTGAAACTGAGGGGATACGACAAAGGGGTTCTTTTTAGCGGTTAACGCGCAAACTTGTGTCTTCTGGGGGTTAAACTGGACTAGATTTAGTCGTCCCCAATCCGAGACTCTGTTCAGCAAAGACTCGACTTCAGACACAAGTTTGTCCCGGCACTCGGAGACGTTTTCCCGAGAAATATTGGCTCGGCCGGTGTAAAGAGCATCACCAGTGCTGTCATCTGCATAGCAATGAATGTTACGGGTATGCAACATATCATTGATATGCAGAAGAAACAGCGTTGGCGATAGCACGCAGCCCTGTGGAACACCAGCATTAATAGGCTTGCAATCGGAGCTTGCACCGTCTACAACGACCTTGATGCTCCGATCTGCAAGAAAGCTGGTGATCCAATCGCACAATTTCTCGGGAAGCCCATAGGAAGGGAGCTTCGAAAGAAGCGCTTTGTGCCAAACCCGATCGAAGGCCTTCGCAATGTCCAAACTAACGGCCAATGCCTCCCCCTTGAACTCTACTGCCTCCGCCCATCTGTGAGTGAGGTAGACCAGAAGATCACCAGCTGACCGACCACGGCGAAAACCGTATTGGCGGTCACTAATCAGCTGGTGATCCTCAAGGTACCTCATGAGCTGGCAGTTTACAATGGACTCCATTGTTTTGGAGAACAAGGAGGTGATGGCGATTGGCCGGTAGTTGGACGGGTCTGAGCGGTCGCCTTTTTTAGGGATCGGGTGGACGAAAGCAGTCTTCCATGATTTTGGGACTACGCCTAGGGAGTAGGAGTACCGGAAAAGACGCGTTAAAACCGGTGCCAACTCTGGAGCACACGTCCTCAGCACAATTGGGGGGATTCCGTCAGGCCCACTTGACTTGTGGATGTCCAGGGAGAGGAGTGCTTTGCGAACCGAGCGCTGTGTGAACTGCACTTCCGGCATGGAGCACTCACACCGCGGGATGGTCGGCGGCGTACTCCCCCCGTCATCGAGAGTCGAGTTAGACGCAAAGAAGGAGCCTAGAAGATCGGCTTTCTCCTTTGCAGTATGGGCCAGTGAGTCGTCCTCCCTGTGCAGAGATGGAAGAGATGGCTGACAGAAATTCCCCTGGACAGCCTTGGCGAGAGACCAGAATGCACGGGTTCCAGAAGGAAGGCGAACGAGTCTCTCGCCAATTCTGCCTATGTGCTCTGACTTTGCCTTGGCAATGACTCTTTTGAAGGACCTAGAGGCGGAATTATACTTCTTTTTTAGAGCGCTGGTGTTTACATCCCGGGACGCTGATGCATCAACCCAGGCTTGGTAGCACTCCTGCTTATAGCATGATGCTATTTTACAGGAGCGACCAAACCATGGCTGAGATTTGCCTCCAATGGGCACCACAGAGGAAGGAATAAAAAGTTCCATACCCTGAAGTACCACATCAGTAACAGAATCCGCAACAACGTTGGGATCATCCGGCGAGAAGCAAACCCGCCCCCAAGGGTAGGATGCAAAGAAAGACCGCATCCCATCCCAATCGGCTGACCTATAGTGCCAAACACGGCGGCAGCCTGCAGAATGCAACCGCGATTTCAGCGTGAGTGGCACAACACTCCGGACCAGACAATGGTCCGAGGAGCCTAAAGGGGCGTCGACGGAAATCTGATATCCGTCCGGGTGAGAGGTCAGCAGAAGGTCCAACAGGGAAGGTGCATGATCCTCCACATCTGGAATCCGCGTAGGCGAAGTAACCAGTTGTGTCAGACCATATGCCAAGGCAAAATCATGAACAGATCTCCCCGCATGATCGGTTAAACGTGAACCGAGCCATTCGGCGTGATGGGCGTTAAAGTCGCCGAGGATCACGATCTCTGCAGAGGGGATCTGCTGTAGCAACGAATCTGCAGCCATTTGGACGTGGTCGAAGAGTCGGTCTGTTTCGGCATTACCGCTGTGGGACCTATAGAGGCACCCGTAGACGCGCGGATGGTCGTCGCTGTCTACGCGTAGCCAAAGGATGGACAGGTCCGAACCTTCAAGTCTGCCGAGGCGTCGAGAACAGATGTCCTCTCTGACGTAAACGCAAACTCCAGCCCGAGGCACAAAGGAGTGTTCCAGTTTGTACCCCGGGTAGGAGAGATACGAAACATCAGCCGGAGAGGACACCTGCGTCTCGGTCAGAAAGAGCAGAGCCGGCCTCGCCGTCTCGAGATGGTAGTGGACGGCGTTTAGGTTAGAGTGAAGTCCCCTGATATTGCAGAAATTCACGGACAGCGTGGCAGGGGTCGCCTTGGTCTTGTTGCTCCGTTTGCCCCGAGCAGTTGTAGTCTTGAGCGGAATTTCGCCCCCCCCAGAATACGCGGGGCAGCCTGAGCACCCACGCTCAGAAGTGGAGAAACATGGTCGTGGATGCTCAGCGAGGGATTCTCCAGGGGTGCTGGTACCCTCCTGGGGTAGTCTATCTTTATTTAATTCCGCTACCATGTTGATGGGGGGGGGGGGGGATTTGGGCCTCCGGCCACCTGCACTCACCGACGAAACGCGGAAGCAGAACTTCCACTTCACGCCGGTATTCTGTGAGGTCGTGGTACCACCCCGGTTTGAGCCGGCCCATACGTGCAACAGCAAAGCTGCCGCATGGCTCTACCACTGTTAATGTGGTAGAGCCATGCGGCAGCTGCAATGCAATAAATGAAACCATATACTTGTTATCGCTTTTGCTGACGATATACAAAATATGAACGTAATCGGTCCAGTAATTAGGTCAAAAAGTAGAGTTTTAATTTTAAGCAAATTTGAACACTCTATAGAATTTGGTCACTAAGTCAATGATTCAATGAACTTGAATGAATCCTTGAACATTAAAAAGCGACGTTGCCATGCAGTGCAAACTATTGGTATTGCGACATATCGACAGCGGTGTCTTTTGTCGGCGTGCCACCCGCGTGCAACGTTGTCACTCTTCCAAGGGGTCAAGGTACGTTGTCTAAACAGAGTGTTCACTTTTACTGAATTTATTTTAATATTTAATTTTTCTACACTTCTACGGACTAGTATTACTTGTGGTTTCATTTATTGCATATATGTGGGACCCATTCTGTATATATATATATATATACAAAATATACACAGATAAAGTCTTCTACAAAAACTTGTTAATTTATCATTAACTATATCTATGTTATGATAAAAATCGTTAATACTCAAAAAAAGTCGCTTTGTGTCGTTGTGTTCGTAAATTACTCGAGACAAAGCATTTCGCTTCCAGCTATTTGCTCCATTACGCCGATAGTGTCCGGGGCGGGCGCGTGTAGACCCTTTGTAGGAAACATTTCTTAAGGGTGTAAGGCCGACAAGATATATGTGAGATATGAGTTTAGTTACAATGTTTGGGTTCAGTTGTTATTATCGTCATAGTTATTAAGTTCATTAAGTTGTTTGTATTTAATATGTTTTTGATATTATAAAGGCAACTCATACCCTCAATTCACAGCATGTTAAATTTAAACATTTTTACCGGTACATCGCTAAACATTTCCAACTTTAAAAAGTATCCCATGTAAATCATACTTCTCATGAAAATAAAACTGAGATAGCAAATCTAGTCATAATCTTCATCAGGCATGATTGTTTTAGAAACTTACTCGATGATTAATCATAAGTGAAGGCCAGTTTCAGTCGCTGTTTCTTTAATTCAGACTTCTGTTAAAGCTACATGATCTTACAAAGCGTACGATGTACATAAAGAATATTCAAACATCATTAAAATATTTGTAGGTAATTTCATATCTTTTCTTAATATTTATTTTGGATATTGTGCTAAAATTATTAGCAATATCGCAATTAACAATTTGTGGAAGTTAATTAACGTTTCATAGCTTGTTTGGTTTGCGATTCAACCATATTTCATTACAGTATCATATTTGATTTTATTTACTTTATTTACCTTGATATGTACTCAATTTTAAATATTGTATAAATAAAGAGAAGTAATTAATTAGTATGATGTTGTTTTTAAAACATTTTTTGTTTTAAGTAATAGTTTATTTAGTAAATTAGTATACTTTTTGAGTATAATAACTTGTGTGAGAAGACTCCACTCCTCCACACTTGCAGTTTTGAATTATCTCTTTATAAAATTTATAATATCTACGCCAAAGATTAAAGGGCATTTAAGCGCACATAAGCGGACTTTTTAAAAAAAAACGAAGAATTAATAAAATAATTTTGGAAAATCTAAAAGTCCACACCTCGAACGCTCATGTTATGTTTTGAATAATCAATTTCCTTTTATTAATTTTCGTAACACGTATTTCGTTTAAAGCAACATAAAAATTGTTTTTGTTTAATTATCTATATTTTTTAAATTGCTTGATTACTTTTTGATTGGGACGGTTTACAATAGTGAAATTCAAAAGTATTCCCAAGGATTAAAATCTAAAGCTAATAAAAAATTAAAGCGACAAGTTCAGTATTCCGAATGATATCTTGTTCACATCCATATCAATCAACTGACGTTCAAGTGAAATTATTTTTATCTTGTTCACTACGAAGCGTACGTGGTGGTAGATCCACGCTGTAGCTATATTATGGTTGTAGCACGAATGGGTCGGCTCGACCGGGGAAGGACCACGCTCTCACAGAATATCAGCGTAAAATAGCAGCTTAATACTGCTGTGTTCTGTATGGTGTATGTAGAGATCCGGAGACCCCTTTTTACTTGAAACGAGGCATTCCATCTTAGTCCTCAGGGGTAACAACGCGTCTGCGTTTTGAATCTTGAGCTAGCAAGAGGAGATTTTAATTAAAACTTCTGACGTAGTTATCAGATTATATATTTCGATTAATATTTAAAAAAAGTTAATTGAAAATAATTTCACATCGACGTCAGTTGGTTGGCTTTTTTATAGAATAAAGTTGACAAACGAGCACACAGTCCACCTGATGGTAAGTGGTTTCTGCGGCCCATAGACATAAACATCTATCCTCGATTACAAATCAAAATGCAGAAGCGTTCTCACCCGTCAGGGCTAAGATGAAATGCCTCGTTTCCAGTAAAAAGGATCTCCGGTTCTCCACACTCATCATACGAAACACAGCAGCTACTATTTCCCGTTGGTATTCTGTGAGATCGTGATTCTTCCCCGGTCGAGCCGACCCATTCGTTTTACAACTATACTACTAATATAACTGCAGCATGGTTCTACCATGTATAAGCAGAATAATCCTTGTATCTTAAATCTACGTGTATCCCTTTATCTTAACTCCACATTAATAGATAGTTTTCAGCGAATACGCGCGTGACGCTAGTATTCATATGCAATGATTTCGTTTTTGCGTATTGCGCAATAATTAATTATAATTCAGTAGATTTATGGAGTTTCAAAACACTTAAAAGTATAAGAACTTTGTCTTCATGTCTCTATATATTATGCTTCTTAATCACATACACAAATTCAGACACAAGCTGATATACACAAACTGTAACATTAAGCACACATCATGTACATTCTAGTTGTTAGGACTTCATTTCTGCCTATAAATCTGTCTGAGTGTAGGTAATACCTATTTCTGCCATCAAGTCGCAACATCCGTATTGCTGTGTTCCTGATACAGATAGCCAGTATAATTATTTACCCAATATGAGAAAAGCCATCAAAGTCTTGTGACACTACATCTGTGGCCATCTTTGAATACATTTTAATGAACGTGTCCATGGGCTGCAGCAGTCACTAACGATCAGGTGGACATTTAGTATTATTGTCCCATCAAATTAAAAAAAATACGACCGCCTTTTGACCATGGCGGCCACTCTCAATGGGGACTAGGATTATAGTGCCCGATTGTATGCACAAGCACAGATGCACTCTCTGTTCCCTTATTGTCGACAAACCGACACGATTGGCGAGAGTTTAGGCGGAGGACCATAGGCTTTACGTGCTTTCCGAAGCACGGCGTGAAGCACCGCCAGCTTTCTGGCTTCGAACTGCTACTGAGAAATTCTGGACAGAAAGATTCAATACCTTTTTTGTTGGTCCAATCCGTGATTCGAACCCGGAATCAACGGTCACGTTTACGAGACTAAATATTTTCTTTTAATATAAAGTTATAATAATTAGCATTATCAATGCTTATTTGAATGAAACAGAGTGTTCAATACTTAACAATCGAAAATACAATTATTTCAAAATTTCTTATTCCCAAAAATTTAAAAATAAAATTAAGTACGTACTATTCTATGAAAAAACAGATCTTAAGTAATTACGATAACTTTTGTGGATAGATAAATAAGATGAAAATATAGTTTTGAATTCATTAATGCAATATTCAATTAAGAAACAGTAAAGTTGTACTACCCGTTCTATTGATTGTAAGTGGATAATTGAATATTCCGCAAGGGATTGCTGGAATTCTAATTGTAACTTGTTACCGCTTGCGTATCTACTAGAACTTGAGTGAAGTGCATGTTAATTAGATTTTCAAACGTAGAATTATATATTAAACAGAATCATGCAAGAGCTTTCATCGATATTAGATTCCATAACAGAAACATGTGTAATATTATATTTTTGAAGTGAAACTTCTGTATTGACGTAGTGGAGAAATTAAGGTAGTGGAGAAGTTAATAGTGAGAAGAAAGATGGTAGTGGAGAAATTAAGTACAGTATAAAAAAACAAAAAGTCAAGTTTTCTTGTAACGTTTCACCACCGGCTCTGCAAGACGATACTATAATTTAAGCTACTTATGCAAAATATAAAATAAAAGAAGAATGATATGTCGTAAAGAAGTTTCACTTTAAAATGAAATGAAATGAATTATTTATATTCAATTTAGATTACTGTATGTATATTACACAGTATACAGTAATCTAAATTATTGAAAGTCATTTTTTTATTTACCGCTGGTTAACAAAAAAAACCTCTGTCCTGGGAAGAACCAGCAAGAAGGGTTTCTTGCTGGTACTTTTTTTAAACATATTTATAAAACATAGCGGGACTTTTTTTAAACATATTTCAATTTACAATAAATTTGTTTTGTACAATTTTTGTACGAATTTTTATAGAACCAGCATGGTGGCGATCACCTCATTCCGAGGGTTTATTTTCATTTATGTATTAATTTATATTATTGTTACGCGCTCCAGTCGACGACACAACTAGCGCCATCTAGTGTCAGGAACGAGAGCGAGGGGAGCGTTGCAGTTTATGACATCACAAATCTTTCGACCGACAGCGCCACCCGAAGAACTAAGTTTCTAGAAAATCTATACTCGAACTCTCGGTACCTTGCGCGTGTTTACTTGAACATTCCGGATATTTTGCTAATTTAAATAAATAGGTGGCGCAAGATGCGATCGGGACAGAGTTGAACTCGGCGACACAAGCGAAGCTTCGGAGCGGAATTAAGTGAATTAGTGTGTTTAATTATTAGTGTTTTAACTTTAATTTGTGTAAAGTAAATTAAAGTGTTAATTTAGGTAATTCTATCGGCAATTTTTATTGTCACGAACCTCAAGCTCGTAACAATTGGTGTCAGAAGTGGGATAAAATAATGCCGATTTTACCTAAGGAGGAAACGGAGGGTGTCCGTACCCGAAGTCAACGCCAGCAGGAGACGGACCAGAGGAGATTTGGTGGTGCAACGCCGCAGATGTCTGAGGGCCAGCCGCCGGCCACGGAAGCCGGTCCGTCAGCAGCTTCTACGTCTGTGGCACCTGACTTAGGTGCTCTGATGGTGATGCTGCAGGAGCAGGCTCGCCGACAGGAGGAGCAGGCTCGCCGACAGGAGGAGCAGACTCGCCGACAGGAGGAACAGGTTCGTCGGTTGGAAGAACAGCTGCGGGGCGGACAGGACGAACAGAGCCGCCAACAGGAGGAACAGGTCCGTCAGTTGAAAGAGCAGCTGCAGAGCGGACAGGAGGAACAGGCCCGCCGATTGGAAGAGCAGCTGCGGGGCGGACAAGAGGAGCAGGCCCGCCGACAGGAGGAACAGGCCCGTCGGTCGGAAGAGCAGATGCTCCTCATTAAGGACCTTCATGCTACCTTTAGGAAAGAGATAAAGGAGGTGAAGGATAGGGTTGCTCAACATGACAACCGCCTGTCGGAAGCTGAAACCCAAATCAAGGAAGCTAAAACCCAAATCGACCAAGTAAACAATCGGGTTGATTACGTGGTAGCTGACGTGAATAAAACGCTGGACAACCTCAAACTGGGTGATGGAACTACAGCTCTCGTAGTAGCTACTACACCTTCGCTACGTGGGTTCAAAGTGCCACCGTTCGACGGGACTTCTTCCTGGTCAGCCTACAAAATCCAGTTCGAGGCTGTTATGAAGGCGAACGGCTGGAATAAAAATCAGGCCATGACTGCTCTCACACTAGGCCTGCGTGACCAGGCCTTAACAGTTCTGGAAGCTCTCGGTGAGGAAGTGACTTATGAGCAACTCCTTGAGGCATTGGAGGCGAGATATGGCGACGCTCACCTGGAACACGTCTTTCGTGCGCAGCTTAAAGATCGTGTGCAGCGCATCAACGAAAACCTGCAGCAGTGGGCTCTAGAAGTGGAGAAGCTGGTGCGAAAAGCATACCGGTCTGTACCTGCGCTCATTGAAGGGAACCTGGTGCAGACATTCATCGACGGCATCCGCGACCTGGAAGTCAGAGCTGCTGTGAGGCTCGGGCACCACGAGACGCTTAAGGACGCCTTGGCCCATGCACTGGAAGTGGAAGCCGTGCGGCAGGATCATCGTTCCCATCGCGTCAGGGAAGTTGCAGCAGCTACAGTTCGCGACCGCAACAAAGGATACAGCCCAAGGTGCTATGGCTGTGGGGAAAAGGGTCATCTTCGATCCAGCTGCCCTAAGCGAACCCTAGAAAGGGAAGGTGAACGATCTCAGGAGGGTAGTGCGGCCAACAGCACCGCCCAGCAGCAGCAGGGAAACGAGTAAAAGCCAGAACTGCGGGGCGGGTGCTGGCTGATGTTAAAAGAGCCCCAAGGATCTCGATCTCACAAACCCATGATGGGAACAGTCTAATCTTCAAGGTTAAGGTCAACGGAATGCCGTGTAAACTGACCATAGACACTGGAGCCTCTCGTACGGTTGTTAGTTCCCAACTTATAAGTCAGTTCCTTGGGGACTCCGCATACAACCGAGAACGCATTAATTTGGTAACAGCCACCGGTCAGCGTATACCCGTCCGTGGAGAGAAGGAGATGGAGTTGAAGCTAGGCAACGTGATCTACCTGCATAATGTCATCGTGGCTGATATAATGGACGACTGCATCCTAGGCCTAGACTTTATGAGGAATAATTGTTGTGAGATCGACGTTAAGCAAGGTGTTTTGAAATGTGGACAGGAGGAACTTTTTATGGAAGGTGCGTTACCAGGGAACGTGTACAGCATTAAAAAGATTGTTCTTCCGCCGAGATCGGAAACGATTGTTCCGGTTAGTCTTCCCCGAAACGCTGGGCAAGCTCACCGTTGTGTACTTGTGGAAAGGGTAAACAATGACCTTCCATGGAAAGTAGCTCGAACCTTGGTCAGGACCAATGACATCTCAGGAGTACGTGTGCTGAACCTTTGCGACCGGGACCAGATTATAGAAAAAGGCACATTAATTGGTACTTGTGAGGAAGTGTTGCCGTGTAGTGGCGGTTAAGAATAACCACTACCCCATATCTTCCCGTGGGTGTCGTAAAAGGCGACAGAGGGAAACAGGCAGGAAATGAGCAGCAGCATCTTCCTGATAACAACAATTACACAAAAAAAAACTGCGGTTGCCAACCCGCTCGCCAAGCGTGGCAACTATAGCAATATACCCCCCATGAACAATAACACAAACAGACGGCCCCCAGTCCCCGGCGGCCCCGCTATTCCTGGCTACGGTGGCGACCATGGTAACGGCGGGGCAGGGGGTGCTAAGAATCTCCGGTGGAGGTTCGGTTGCCACCTACGACGACTCGACCTGGCAACATTTAACGCACGCACACTGAGGACTGACGAGAAGATCCTGGAGCTGGAAGAAGAGATAGACAAGTTGCGCTGGAGTATTATAGGATTATCCGAGGTCCGAAGAGAGGGGGAGGACACGGTGATTCTCGAATCCGGCAACTTGTTCTATCACCGGGAGGGCGACCATCTGTCCCAAGGAGGTGTCGGATTTATCGTCCACAAGTCTCTCGTCAACAACGCTGTAAAGATTGGGAGTGTGTCGACGAGGGTCGCGTACCTGATACTCAGAATCACCAATCGGTATTCGCTGAAGGTCATACAGGTTTACGCACCAACCTCGGCACATCCCGATGAGGAGGTGGAGGAAATGTATGAGGATATTTCCAAAGCCATGCATTCCTCCAAAACCCACTACACTGTGTTGATGGGAGACTTCAACGCAAAACTAGGCACAAGAGAAAGCGGTGAGCTGAAGTTAGGGAAATTTGGAGTAGGGCAACGGAACCGAAGGGGCCAGCAGCTGGCCGACTTTATGGAGAAAGAGGGACTCTTTATGATGAACTCTTTCTTCCAGAAGCGGCCCCACAGAAAGTGGACCTGGACGAGCCCCGACGGTTCGACAAAAAATGAGATTGACTTCATTATGACGACCAGACGCCAGCTGTTCAGTGATGTCTCAGTGATCGCAAGGGTGAAAACTGGCAGCGATCACCGAATGGTTAGAGGCACACTGAACCTAAACGTTAAGTTGGAGAGGTCTCGTCTAATGAAGTCAACGCTCCGTCCCCCTCGTGCTCTAATCCAGAATTCCGAAAACTTTCAGCTCGAGTTACACAACCGCTTTCAGTGCCTACAAGATTGCAATGCAGTGGACGATATGAATGACAAGCTCGTGGAAACTGTCCATGCGGTCGGAGCTAAGTTCTGCAAGACCCGCCGCAGAAGAACACAAAAACTCTCCGATCACACTCTTAATCTCATGGCTGTTAGACGGGAGATGAGGCTGCAATCGTCAACAGATTTGACAGCATACAGGCAACTGAACAGACAGATCTCCAAATGCATGCGGCGAGACTTACGCAACTTTAATACTGCTCGTATTAAAGAAGCGATCGAGCGGAACCAGGGCTCCAAAGTCTTTGCCAGAGATCTGTCTGCCCGTAAGAGCCAACTGTCAAAGCCGAAGACTGAGTGTGGCAGCATCGTTTCCGGGACACCTGAGATTTTGAGTGAGATTGAGAGGTTCTATGGGCAGCTGTACACATCATCGTTGGAGCCACACGCAAGTGTGAGTAACGATCCAAGAGCAAGTCTTATCCGACACTATTCCGATGATATCCCGGACGTCAGTCTAAGCGAGATTAGAATGGCTCTCCAGCACCTTAAAAACGGCGGGGCCCCAGGTGAGGATGGAATTACAGCGGAGCTTCTGAAAGCGGGTGGAACACCGGTACTTGAAGTCCTTCAGAAGCTCTTCAATTCCGTCCTCCATGGTGGCACTACTCCAGAGGCGTGGAGCAGAAGTGCGGTGGTCTTGTTCTTTAAGAAAGGCGACAACGCTCTCTTGAAGAACTACAGACCGATTTCCCTTCTGAGCCGCGTCTACGTGCTGTTTTCGAGAGTCATTACGAATCGTCTCGCACGCAGACTCGACGACTTCCAGCCTCCCGAACAAGCCGGTTTCCGAAAAGGCTTCAGTACCATAGACCACATACATACCCTGCGGCAGATTGTACAGAAGACTGAAGAGTACAATTTGCCACTTTGCCTGGCGTATGTGGACTATGAGAAAGCCTTTGATTCCGTCGAAATTTGGGCGGTGCTGCAGTCCCTTCAGCGGTGCCAAGTTGACTGTCGGTATATCGAAGTGCTGAAGTGTTTGTACAGTAGGGCTACGATGGCTATCCGAGTACAGAACCAGAGCTCGAAACCTATCCAACTGCAGAGAGGTGTAAGACAGGGTGACGTTATATCCCCGAAACTCTTCACCGCTGCTTTGGAAGACGTTTTCAAGCTACTGGTCTGGAAAGGATACGGTATTAACATCAATGGCGAGTACATCACTCACCTTCGATTTGCCGACGATATAGTCCTTATGGCAGAATCGCTGGAGGACTTAAGCACTATGCTCAATGACCTCAATAGTGCCTCCCAACGGATAGGTCTTAAAATGAACATGGACAAAACAAAGATCATGTTTAATGTCCATGTCACACCTATGCCGGTAGTTGTTGGGAGCACTATGCTCGAAGTTGTTGACGAGTACGTTTACCTGGGACAAATAGTCCGACTAGGTAAGTCCAACTTCGACCGAGAGGTCAATCGACGGATTCAACTCGGCTGGGCAGCGTTCGGGAAATTACGACATATCTTCTCGTCAGGTATACCTCAATCTCTAAAAACTAGATTGTACAACCAGTGCGTGTTGCCTGTGATGACTTACGGATCTGAGACGTGGTCCTTCACTGCTGGCCGTATGAGGACGCTCAAGGTCGCTCAGCGAACTATGGAGAGGGCTATGCTCGGAGTTTCTCTGCATGATAGACTCAGAAATGAGGATATCCGCAGTAAAACCAGAGTGACCGACATAGCCCAACGGATTAGTAAACTGAAGTGGCAATGGGCCGGCCATATAGCTCGAAGAACCGATAACCGATGGGGAAGAAAGGTTCTCGAGTGGCAGCCTCGTACCGGTAGGCGTAGTGTAGGGCGACCCCCCACTAGATGGAGTGACGACCTGGTAAGATATGCAGGAAGTCGATGGATGCAGGTGGCTCAGGACCGTGCTTTGTGGCATTACTTGGGGGAGGTCTATGTTCAGCAGTGGACTTGTGAAGGGCTGTAATGATGATGATGATGATGTGAGGAAGTGGATTGGTTACGTCGGTGCCAATATATATCGAGTGGGACCCCCAGCAAGGATGCAGAAACGAGAGTGACCACACTTTTGGAAGACTGTCGCAGTGTTCTGTCCCCGAACGAATTGGTCTAGGCGAAGAAGTTGTTACTCGAATACGCCGATGTATTCTCATCAAACGATGCTGACATAGGAAAGACTGGTTTAGTTCAACACAAAATAAACACAGGTGAAGAGTTGCCTATCCGTCAGCGGCCAAGACGATTGCCGGTAGCACGTGAAAAGGAAGTGGAAACCATGATTGAAGGAATGGTGAAAATGGTGTTATTGAACCTTCCTCTAGTCCGTGGTGTTCGCCAGTGGTGCTGGTGAAAAAGAAGGATGGCAGCATGCGGTTCTGTGTTGATTACCGTCGTCTGAACGACGTTACAAAGAAGGACAGCTATCCCTTGCCAAGAATTGATGACACGCTGGACATGCTTACAGGAGTAAAATGGTTTAGCACGCTGGATCTAAAAAGTGGCTACTGGCAAGTTGAAATTGACCCTAAGGACAAGGAGAAAACTGCGTTCTCGACGGGAAAGGGTCTGTGGCAATTCAAAGTAATGCCGTTTGGGTTGTGCAATGCTCCAGCAACGTTTGAAAGGCTGATGGAACTTGTACTTACCGGGCTAATTGGCGATGCCTGTCTGGTCTACTTGGATGACATCATCATCGTGGGCCGTACGTTTGAGGAACACCTTCAAAACCTGGAACGCGTGCTTATGAAGATTCAGAGTGCCAACCTCAAGTTGAGCCCGAAGAAATGTTCACTATTCCAACGGCAAGTTAACTTTTTGGGGTTTGTAGTATCGGAAGAAGGTATCCGCACAGATCCAGAGAAAATCGCCGCTGTCAAGGATTGGCCGGTTCCAAAAGACAAGACGCAGGTTAGAGCATTTTTGGGTTTGTGCTCCTATTACCGGCGATTCGTGAAGAACTTTGCAGATATAGCCAAACCTCTGCACAAGCTAACCGAGGAGAAGCGACATTTCTGCTGGGATGAAAGTTGCAATATCGCATTCCAGGAGCTCAAGGACCGTCTGTGCAATACACCTATTTTGGGATACCCTGATGCAAGCAAAGAATTTATAGTTGACACAGACGCAAGTGATATAGGACTTGGCGGTGTGCTGTCTCAACGGAGTGGTGACCAAGAGGTCCTGATAGCGTACTTCAGCAAGTCGTTGTCAAAACCGGAAAGGAACTATTGTGTCACAAGACGCGAATTGCTCGCTGTGGTAAAGTCGTTGCAGCATTTTAGCAAATATCTTCTAGGACGAAAGTTTCACTTACGAACTGACCATGCTGCACTAAAATGGCTATTGCAGTTTAAAAACCCAGAAGGACAAGTTGCGAGGTGGATTGAACTACTGCAGGAATACGACTTTGAGATCGAACATCGCAGCGGGAAATCTCATGGCAACGCAGATGCATTGTCAAGAAGACCTTGTCCTGAAGATTGCAAACATTGTACTAGGCAAGAGAGTAAGGAAGTGGTATCTGTGAGGATGCTCAGGGCAGACCACCTCAGCAACGAGTGGAAGGACAGCTTACTACATGCACAGCAGGAAGATCCGGACATCAAGCCGATTCTGGAATGGATAAAGGCCAGTGCTCCCAAGTCCAAGTGGAGTGACGTCTCAGCGATGAGTTCGACCACTAAAAGCTATTGGGCCCAGTGGGACAGCTTGCTGCTTCAGGATGGAGTTCTGTGTCGTAAATGGGAAAACGTTCGGGGAGACAGCTGTCATTTGCAAATGGTTGTCCCTAAAGCTAAAGTACCGGATGTTCTACAGCTGTACCATAATGATTGTTCAGGAGGCCATCTGGGAGTTAAACGAACTCTACTGAAGATCCGAGAACGGTTTTACTGGGTCCACTGTCGAAACGATGTCGAGGACTGGTGTCGCAAATGTACAAGTTGTGCGGCTGTAAAGGGACCTCAGACTCGTAGTAGAGGTGCATTGAAGTTGTACAATGTGGGTGCACCATGGGAGAGAATAGCCATTGACGTGGCGGGGCCGTTTCCGGAGAGTGAAAGCGGTAACAAGTATTTCATGGTTGTGATGGATTACTTCACTAAGTGGACAGAAGTCTTCGCAATTCCAAATCAAGAAGCTTCAACAGTTGCAGATAAACTAGTTCATGAAGTCTTCTGTCGTTTTGGAGTACCTTTAGAGATTCACAGCGATCAAGGAAGGAATTTTGAGTGTCAAATATTCCAGGAAACTTGCCGAGTTATGGGTACTCATAAAACAAGAACGACTTCTTATCACCCGCAATCTGATGGAATGGTGGAACGATTTAATCAGACATTGGAGAGGTACCTAGCAAAAGTTGTAGACAATCGGCAACGAGATTGGGACAAGCACATACAACCGTTTTTGTTGTCATATCGAAGCGCTGTTCACGAAAGTACAGCAGTGACACCAGCTTTCGCAAACTTTGGAAGAGAATTACGGCTGCCTGCGGACCTGATCACCAGGATACCACCTGATGCCCCACGCAGTATAACCGATTATGCAAATGACTTGCGGAACAAAATGAATGACATTTATGAGCACGTCAGACAATCGGGCCAGCAAATGTCTGAGAAAATGAAAACCCGGTACGACCGCAAAATGAACAATAAAGGGTTCAACGAAGGTTCATTAGTGTGGTTGCACAATCCAGTCCACAGCAAAGGGAAATCTCCTAAGCTTCAAGCTAAATGGGACGGCCCGTACCGGATTGTAACCAGGATCAACGATGTGACCTACCGGATACAGAAAGGCGCAAGAGGGACTCCTAAGATCGTCCATGTGGATCGGTTGGCGCGTTATTATGGGACCGATAATGCTCGGGACGAGCATGTCTTAGGAGGGGGCAGTGTTACGCGCTCCAGTCGACGACACAACTAGCGCCATCTAGTGTCAGGAACGAGAGCGAGGGGAGCGTTGCAGTTTATGACATCACAAATCTTTCGACCGACAGCGCCACCCGAAGAACTAAGTTTCTAGAAAATCTATACTCGAACTCTCGGTACCTTGCGCGTGTTTACTTGAACATTCCGGATATTTTGCTAATTTAAATAAATAGGTGGCGCAAGATGCGATCGGGACAGAGTTGAACTCGGCGACACAAGCGAAGCTTCGGAGCGGAATTAAGTGAATTAGTGTGTTTAATTATTAGTGTTTTAACTTTAATTTGTGTAAAGTAAATTAAAGTGTTAATTTAGTTAATTCTATCGGCAATTTTTATTGTCACGAACCTCAAGCTCGTAACATTATAATAACCCTTTTTGTACAATTTTTCTTTAACAAAATATTTAAACTTGTTTAATGACAAACTTTGTACATTTTCTGGGATTTTGTTGTAAAAGCGTATACATTGCTCCATAAATGAATTATTAATTCTGTGGAGTCTAGTAGTCACTGGTATTACAGGCTTATGTTTGTTCCTAGTGTTCAAAGTATGAACATCTTTATTTTTATGAAAGCTATTTACGTTTTTGTCTACATACATTACATTTTCATAAATATATTGCGACGCCAAAGTACAGAAAAGTTTAAGAAAATATTTCTATTTCCTTAAATTTTTCTCTAAAGACTATTATTTAAGTTATAAAACGACCGTACGGCTCTCTTTTGCAAAATAAATATGACTTCACTGTCAGTCTTTATACGTGTGTACTCAATTACACGTTAAATATTTTTACTCATCCATTCATTCCATTCTACAAAAAGTCCAATGCTAATGAACATAGTGCTCTCCCACAGATCGCCCCACAGGGGAAATTGCTTAAGTTGCTACGTTTGGCAACCGCAGTTTTTTTAATATTAAATTGTTATTAGCAAGATACTACGGCCCATCTCCTTTTTCAGTTTCCCTCTTTCACCTCTTACATTCATTACACATTCCAACTGTAAGGTCCTTTAAGTATATAGAATGTTTGCGTGCGAGGCAATGAATAATTTTGAGTGATACATTAAATGAAATACTGTGAACAATGAAATTGTTATCCATATAACATTATTTCCAATGAGCTACCGTACCGTTTTTTATAGATAATATTTAGTGAAGGTAAGTGAGTAACGTAACACTCATCTGGGAAACTATGTACTCCGCCCAGAAGTGAATTTGCTTACGGCTAAGAAACTCCTTCTATTCGTTGAAGATATAGTGTTTAGCGGTGAAGTATAGACATAGCAGCGACCTCAATAGATCTTTTAGGTCTTAGTGATACTGGTTTCCTTCCCCAGACCTGCATTGCTGCTCGCACGTAACAAAAAAAAAAGGGTAAGTAGACGCTGTGGCCCATAGATATATACATCCGTCTTTGATTAAGAAAATTAAAATGTAGATGCGTTATCACCTGTGAGCACTAAGATAGAACACCTCGTTACCAGTAATAAGGTCTCCGGTGTACACTTACTATATGAAACATAGCAGCATAGCGCTGCCATTTTACGCTCATAAACTGTGAGAGCATGCTGCTTCCACGGTCAAGCCAACCCATTTGTACCGTAAAACAAAATGTAGCTGCAGCCTGGTTGCACCACTTTCACTCTCAATTATCATCATCATCATAATTATAGTCTTTCATAGTCCACTGCTGAAAATACGCCTCTCAAAGAGATTGCATTGCCAAAATAAGATTTTGCCATAGTTGTTACTGTTGGCAGTTTCGCACCATAGTTTTTTATATCAGGAAGACACTGCTGTACTGGTTTATTTCCCTCTATCAGCACTTAAGACACCCACAGGATGATATTGATACTATATATTACTTCGCTACTATACGCTTGGTTGGATTTGGATTGGTCATGGAAAAGTGATACTCTAAATGTTACTTTTTCCATTAAGAAAAATATTACGAAAAAAATTGTTAAGCTTTTAGCAAATTAGAATAGTATTAAGATCTCGAAAGATAATTTCAATGAGAAATTAATGAGAAACGGATATATTAAATTGATCCATCGGAATAAATTTTCCTTTTTACTGAGAAAATTGATATTGTACGCTAATATAATATTTTATTATCTCGTATATTTCTCGTTCGTATTTCAAGGGACGTTGAAAAGTATTAAATAACAACTTTCTGAAAAAATTTTTTTCTTGCATTATATTACTTTTTATTATATTACTTATTTATATTCAACTTATTTATGTTTCCAATAATTTAATATTTTATTAGGTTGCATCACGAACGGGTCGACTCAACCGGGGAAGGACCAGGTGGAAAATATTGAAGGACTTTTTAATTATATTAATTATACGACATTATAGTTATAACATTAATGTTGTAATATTGTTTAAATCCCTCAAAAGGTTTAAAAAATATTAACTAAATAATTAAAAAATTAAAAGCTGTTACACCATAACGTCATTATTTAACAGTTTTTGAACTCGATGTCAATTAATGGAGTAATATAGAATTTTTTGCCACAGCTTCAGAAGCTATTAAATTACGTTGACGTTATTACGTTGTTTTAGTTTTCCAAAGTTTATTTTTACTATTATTATAATTGTTAAGAGTGAACTGAGCAATATTACTACGTCAAGTATATAATTAGAATGTTGTCTTAAAATTGATTAAAACTACTTTTACGGGTTTTATCGCGTTTAATTTTTAATTATTTTTAATTCCCTACGTTTCGGGTGCTTTCCACCACCCATGCTCACGGGGGACTGAGATCACTGACATCTTGATGTGATTGTTAAATCCGGAGTACCTTTAAAATTAAAAAAAACATCCTAATTTCAATAGAGAAGGAGGCTGGGTACTACCACCTGCTTGGGAACCCGTAATCAATAAAATTAAAACTAAACCCAAGCATACCACTGCAAGACCTCAAGACATAATCAGTTCATTTTGCATAGATCAGATCATAAACAATAATTCAAAAAGCTGAAGGTACTCCAGGTTTAACAATGAGATCGGAACGACAGTCATCTCCGTCCCCCGTGACCATGGGTGCGGGAAAGCACCGGAAACGTCGGGAATTAAAAATAACTAAAAATTAAACACGATGAAATCCGTAAAAGTAGTTTTAATCAATGTTTAGTGTTCGCGTAAATATAAGAAGTTATTATGTCTTCTTAAAAGGTACGTTTAAAATGTCATTCCCTATTTCTTTTATAATTTAATATATTCATAAGACGACGTTATTTACATAGAATATCGAACAATTAAAGCCCCAACTTCAAAATATATCGAAAATTTGGAAGTTGCTTCTTTTTATTTATTTTTAATATCGGTTGTTCTGTTTTATAAGATTAATTAGGTATTGATTTGTCATGTGCCGTGGTAGTTCAAATGGTTAGTGCCCGCTGTAAATTTCACACAGTACGCGGGCAAACTGGGTTGGATCCCCACCGGTACCAATGAAATTGATAATTGGAATTTTAAGTGCTGATTTACTACGTGCTCGGCGGTGAAGGAAAACATCGTGAGGAAACTTGCATGTCTGAGAAACGGTAAAAAATATTTCGAAGACATGTGAAGTTCGTCAACACGCATTGAGCAGCGTGGCGAACAATTACTTGCCCCAAAACCTTCTCATTTCTGAGAAGGTTTTAGGGCAGAAATATGTAAGAAGTTGTTATCAACTCTAACGGCCTCCTAAACCGAATGGAGTCACACCACCCAGTGTCCCATATACTACTAATTTCGTATATTAATTATTATAATCATAAAAGAGCTCTAGTAGTCAAAAGATAAGCAATTGCGCTATATAGACGCGTGCAAACCGAGTTCTATCTCCATCGGCACCAATGAAATTGTTGATTAAAATTTTATGTGGCTTATTTCCCACGTGCAGCCAAATCCCTTAGCGAAAACAGGACAAAAGTTACAACCTATATACCGCCCCACTTCTGGGCACAGGCCGTCCGCTCATTTCTGAGAAGGTTTGAGGGCAAGTAATTGTCCGCCACGCTGCCCAATGCGTGTTGGCGAACTTCACATGTCTTCGAAATCATTTTTTTTTCTTATTTCTCAGATGCGATGGTTTCTTCACAATATTTTCTTTCACCGCCAAGCACGTGAACTCTTGAAAACTTGAGAAATATCCATAAACAATAATATTTAGTATTTTTATTATTCCATTATTGGCTTGTATCGGAGGAATTTCACAAACTTAAAATGGCTATACACTGAAACTTGGAAGGGATTTTAGAAGGCTACGAAAATAATTGCCTTTTGTTGGAAATCGTTAATTTTGTTCCTCTTCAATTACATCGTATCTACTCGTAAATGTTTTGTTTTATACGCATCCCCATAGCTTATTGGATACATAGGCACCTCCTGTCGATTACCTCATAAGGTAATCGACAGGAGGTGCCTATGTTTCCTAAGTTTTTGACAGCTCCGTGGCGCAGTGGCTTAGCAACGAGTTGCTGATGCTGATGGACGCGGGTTTGAATCTCGCACGAAATAAATATTTGGTATGGCCTACAAAAAATTATTTCGGTTCTGGATGTCCTTATGAAATTTATGTATGTAAACTGCTTCCATCTTTGACTAAGAGAGAGAACTTTTTTTAAATAGGCCTCTGCACATAGGTTGCCTCCAATGGAGGAATTTTTCCATAGTTGCGTCGCTTGGTAGGCTAGGTGACAGCCGAAGCTTTTTTCTTATTTTGAGTTGTTATATCGAAGATGCTGCCGCCTATTTTTTGATAGTTTCCCATTTGTCGCCTTTTAACAAGCACACGTGATCGTATAGAATAGGATTCTCTTTAGCTCTTTCTACTGGAAACGAGGTTTCGAGCTAGTTCTCAGAGGTGACAACGTATCTGCATCTTGATTTTTAATCGACGATATATGTAGATATCTATGGGCCACGGCATCTCTATAAAAAAAACTGCTATTACACAACGATGAATTATATTAGAAACACAAAATTACTTGTTAAGATACAAGAAATTTTATGCTCCCATTTTTATGAAAAATTAATGAACATTTGTCTAGTCCATATTTTAATCGAATTCTAAGGCATTATCTGATATTAAATGTAGCGTAAAGCGTTTTCCAATGAAAAGTTGGTACTATTGCAGCTGGAATAAGGCCAGAACAGAAAAGGCAACTAATTTGCAACTTAAATTTTTGAGGTATATATATATATATATATATATATATATATATATATATGTAATTATGTATGTTAATAATATGTAGACATAGATATTTTTAAAGAACCACAGAAATTTTTCTGCTTAGCTTGGAGGTAGACAGGTAGAGAATGCTCTGTTGCATTAAGTCCGCTTTTTTATACATGGTGTGCAATTAAAGCATTAATAAACAAATATATAAATAAATACCAACATCGAGCAACCTGGTGATCGGTGGGTCGTCACCCTTTTTCTTATCGATATGCCACACACTCGAACCAAATGGCTTGTTTACTCTCTCGTAATGCGCACAGCAAAGGAAGGGAATAATCTACCGGCGTCTATCTTCCGTCCGAATATAATCTGAGCGTCATCAAGGTAAGCGTGAATATGCTTTTATTAGGCTAAGATAGTACGATTTACCATCTAGGGCTTCATAACCACTTACCACCAGGTGGAATTGTGGTTAAGCACAGCATTATAACAAAAGTTGAAAGTTAACGTTACTATACCTCTCAGCTGTGCAAAGGTCTCATTTCTGACAGAAGTTTAGGGCAAGGCAATGTCCGCTTCGGTGTCCCAATACGAGTTGGCAAGCTTCATATGTCTTTGAAATATTTTTTTTAATTCGCAGACATGCAGTTTTTCTCACGAAGTTTTCCTTCACCGCCGAGCACATCGTGGTAAATCAGCATTTAAAGTTGCAATTAACAATGTCATTGGTTACGGCGAGGATTAAACTCGAGTTGCTCACGTACTGTGAAATTTGCAGCGAGCGATCATATTATATATCATATTATATATTATAAGTAAATACCAGGATTATATCTGATGATTATCTTAAATCTAATAACGCCAGGGGAGGTCACTAGTATTCAATATAATGGATTATGAATATTATTTGGCTAACGTAAATATTAGTTAGTATGAGGGTCAGTTCACAACGAGACGTGATGAGACGCGACGCGGCGCACCTTTTAAGATAGTTATAGAAAGTATAATTTTATTCACTCACAGAAAGATACGCATTTTATTAAGATAATTCGACTTCAACTATCGATAGTCGAAGATTGAAAAGATAAAATACGTAATAATATTAATTCGTATCATTCTCGTGAACATAAGCGCGACTGCTCAACATATATGCAGTTACAGTTGTACGGTTATTCCGCAGTCACCTTTGTTCTGTTCCGGATACATTAGTCACTAAGAATTAAATGTAATAAAATTGGTTCTATGTGCGATATTATATAATTGGTTCCGTAATAATATCATCAAAATTATATCTTAATTAAATTTGTTCTAACAAGATATACAAAAGTAAGTTCTCACTAAACCCCACCCCGAGCAATTAATTTCGCCGCTTGGATTAAACTTTCAAAACTTATTCCAGTATAAATAGACACTAAATGGTGTGTTCAATGAACAATAGTTTATTGTTTTCTTTTTAAATATCGTCAACCGTTAACAGTGTAAGTATTAATACTATTATTCCAAACAGTGAAAAAGATTAAAAAAATATTTTAAGCATGTTAAAATAGTATCAGGTTATTTATACTATGATCTTAAGACTCAAAGTAATTACTAGCATAGAGGGAGTCTTACAATAATAACAAAATTCTTGTAGCTGAACTCTTTATACATAATATGACGTTTAATATGGTAAAAAATAAGACAGCTATATTATTCTCACCTTCTATCTTTTACAACGTAGTTGGCGGTTTTCCATTCCATAGAATATTGATTTGTCATTAGCGAAAAAAACGTTGCCAAAAATTTATTTAGGCTATGACTTAGTAAAATTAAGAATTTTTATTAATTCGGTTCGTTATACTTATTTATATTTTATATCAATGAAAGTTTATAGAAGCTTCATCTGACATCTTACCAAAAACCTTTCGATAGATGATACGATTTTACGACACATAAAAAATTATCTTGAGGCCGAAGCAAATCGTCGACTTGTTCATTCATGGTATATTATATTACATATAGTATAATATATAATAATATAGTATATTAGAGGTTGTTTTGTAGCGAGAAATGTACTTGTAATCGATTTGTGAAGTTAAATACGAGACATTCCGTATTTTTTTAAAACAATGTCTAGGGATAGAAACATTCACGATTCGATGGGGAATTGGAACGATCTACGAGAATTACAACAGAAAAGTTTGCGTTGATTTCTCGAGTGTGGAATCTCTGTATTGAAAACTGCATTTCGTGCTGTAAACCGGACAATGAAACAATAAATGAATACTTGTTTGCTAAAAAATTTCAATGGCCCTTTTATTCAATATATGGGTAATAAACCTGACAAATTTGGAATAAAATTTTGGCTCCGTGTTGATGTCAAATCGAAATACTTGTTGAATACTTACCCATATCTTGGAAAAAAATGAAACAAGACCGGAAAATCAAAATCTTGGAGAACACGTCGTCATACACCTTTTGGAGCTATTTCTGAATAAAGATAGAAATGTGACTACAGACAACTTTTTCACATCTGTCCCTCGCACAGAACTTACTTTCAAACGTACAACTTCGGTTGGTACTATAGACAAAGGGAGACCTGACATTCCATCGTATATTAAAAATCTAACATTGGATTTATATGACATCAAAGCATTATATGCAAAAAATGGCCAATGCTTATTGAATGAAAATTAAAAAATCATAAAATTCAAACAAAAAGAAGCAAAAATTTTAGTTATTGATTACATTACAGGATAATATTCATATACACAGTGGCAACGTCAAGAAAATCCTGAAACTGTTGTTTTATAATTCAACTAAATATGGTGTTGACGTGGTCGATCAAATTACGAGAAGATACATACTATATCGTAGAGATAGTACTAAACCGTACAAGTATTTTATAATATTTTTGATTTATCTGCAATAAATGCCTGGGTGTTGTACCCGAAAATAAAAGAAGAAAATACTTAGAAGTAGTAATATTCTGCAATTGGCTATTGAATTTTTGAAGAACCCACTCGTGAAACCTCACTGCAACGTTCTATCTCCCCAGAAATGCTAGCAGCTGAGTTGAGAAAGAGGCGTAATTATCGTCAAACTTTTGTGAAAATTAAACTATTAAGCTTTGTGATTCTTGCAAAAAACCACTATGTGGCAAATGCAATCTAACAAAATATTCATATGTCATAACTGTAAATATTTTTCTATTAAACACATAATATTTGCCTTTGTAACAATGAATATTATCTTCTATTTCCACAATTACACTACACATATTTACTTAATTAGAGACTAGGTAGCAGTGATGGGTCAAGGGACCCTTGACTGCCTTTGCAGGTTAGCTGTTTTTTCCGTCTTACTAGTGTGAAGGAACATGGTGATTTAGCACCATATTTGGTTATTTTTGGTATATATGAAACAAAATTAGGATCAGCTACAATGTCATTGGAGTCGTATTCTGCGACTTATTAATTATTATTAACATTTGGTCTAACTGTCAGAGGCGTTCCCTTGTATGAAATTTATGATTTGCTCGTCGTTAAGGTTCATCTTTCAAATATGACATGTATTTTATGCTTTATAACAGTGAATAAACAAAAAAAAACTCAGAAACGTAAAATAAGTCAACAGTAAAACATCTACCTTTAATACTAATGATCGCCTCCCAGGCGATCACATAGGTAATATCTCGGCAACGGTGTATCCCTGCTGAGCGCACAAATACTCTATTCCAGGCGTCCTACAATAAGCTGGCGCGAGCACACGGAGCGATTACACGACGCAATTTCAAAATAGCCGGAAGAAACCGTACGCTCGCGGCCTGTCAGGCGATGATTAGTACTCTGGGGCTAAATAGAAAAGTACAACATGGGTACTAGAGCAGTCCTGTACGATTTTTTTAAATAGAACGTCTGTGGTTTTTTTAATAGGTGACAAACGAGCACACAGTCCACATTTATCCTCGATTAAGAGTTAAAACGCAGATGCATTGTCATCCCTGAGGACTTAGATGGAATGCCTCGTTTCCAGTAAAAAAGAGATCCGGATCTCTACACTCACCATACGAAACACAGCAGTATTAAGCTGCCATTTTACGCTGGTATTCTGTGAGAGCGTGGTCCTTCCCCGGTCGAGCCGACCCATTCAATCTACAACCATGATATGGCTGCAGCGTGGCTCTACCACGTAAAAAACCACATAAAAAATTTATTGCTGGGGAGTAGGGAGACTGGGGCTGGTAGTGACAGGGGTAGGTAGTTACAGCGGCAACGGTGGCTAAACTGAGAACGCTGTATTGTCGTGAGACAGATACAAATGATCACGCGACCATCGGTTAGCACGCCGCGCGAACCTGTGGCGCCAGGGCTTTTGTGAGAGGAGCACGTACATGTTGCCGTCAAAACAGCGTGTTAGCAACATTTTCGTTTTTTCGTAATATTGGTCTAAAACCTCTTTTCCTTTAAAGTAGATATGTGTGTGTTGTGATATGTGTGCCCTAATCCTTTCTTATCGCAACAAATTTACGTTTATACAGTTACACTTATTTGTGTTTTTACTACTTAACCTTAAAAGGTCAGTTTTGGCGTTGGGGCTAAAAGTGATATTTTCTCGGGGCAGGTTGTTACTTGTTACTACCTACCCCGTAGTGCTGCTCGCCAACTGATATATTTGACTTATTTATTTTTTGCTAATGTAATTTTATTTTTTATTTTTTGTTCATCTTCAATTTATACTAAGCTTTTGTTTAATAAAGAAATTTATAATTTTCTGGCGATTGGAAGTTACCAAAATTTTATTTTTATAAGGCGTAAGTCTAAAATATAAGATCATAATTTTGTTCAACGAAGTTACTATGTTTTTATTTTAATGAGGCTAAAGAGTGTTATATAGAAAATATAGTTTGACATTGTATACCTAATAATTGTTATAAACTGTCATTATTCTCAATAAAAAGCGTTATATTACATTTGGTTTTTATTGTGACATTTTGCCCCTTATTGTGTAACAACCAGCCCCTGGCGCGGGGCTAAAAGTTACACGCCTCTTTTTCCAGAATTAATTCATTTATGTCACTTCTAATAGTCTGGTATCTAAAATTGTTTTTAAATTAATAACCCGCATAATTACTTATTCAAACAAACCTACATTCCGGTAAAATAATTAAACAAACAAAAAATTGTGACACTTTATAAAAAAAATGTCACAACCAGCCCCAGTCTCCCTACGAGTTTGCTTTCTTTTGAGCTCAATACTTAGTATAAGGGAAAGAAACTGTAAAAGTAGACCCTATAATGTAATTTTATAAACCTAGAGCGCTAGAGTTTATAAGATTTTCTTTATATATATTACAGAAAATGATAAATGGATATATTAGTGCTAAGGCAGCACATTTCAATTAATCAACGTGAATGAATGTGTAATCTAAAAACTAGTATCGTGAAAGATTATAAAAATCACACAAAATATTACAAATAAATTAAATACGACATATCAACTTTAATCTTTGAACCCATAATAACTCTATCCACAATTAAATTCATAATATAATTAAATTATTTAGAAGTATCTAGCAAGTGGCAAAAATTATATCAGTTTCTAATAAAAATTTAAAATCATTTCTATTCATTTGATGCATTCCATTCGTAAGGAATAAAAAGTAATGCATTAAAATTTCGCGCCAAATTACTCTAGGTCTCGATGTACGGAATAATGCGGTGAACACACGAGACTTCATTCAGTCCTTCGTTCGCTCGTATGCGTACATTCAGTCATTCACAATCCAGAGTAGTTGTTTTTTTTACAATGCTCGGTTTCTATTCATTTAAATGTAGTAATGAGCTCAGAGTTTTCGCTTTCCAACAATAACAAAAGAACAACGGGATGAGAGCGTTGCCAGAGGTATTTTTTGCGTTGACAATTATAATATTTTTCGAGACAAAAATCAACAGGGTAACAATATCATGGCGTATTCAAAAGAGAGCTACATCCAGTAAATGTTTCGTTAAAACAATGGAACACCGTAGATTTTTTTAAGTCTACAATAATTACGAGTATCTTCCTTGACGCGGTTTCCTTTTCGCTAGAAAATGCAAACCTAAATTAAAGAAAACGTACGGCTTTTAAATATTAAAGACATACCTATTTTGAGGAAAGCCGCTACTCCCACCAGTATCAACAAGCAGTTCATCTTTTCTAGGTGCCTGAAACAATCAACAAAAAAACAGTAAGTATTTTGCTAGAGGAAATTCATAAACTTCTCTATATTATATTTCCATAATATTTTAAAACCATATACAACGTGTTCGAGTTAACTTCCGACTTGGCGGCGTCTATGGTATCATATCAACGATCTACTACAGTGTACAAAAAAATAGGACCTTTTTTAACGAGTACATTTTGTTTTTACCTATGGAAAGTGACTCAAATGTTTTCCAGTTCGTATATAGAAATGAACTTATTAATTTGTAATAAAATACCTGTACCTATTTAAATTTTAATCTCCGACAAAAAGTTAAAAACAAGCCTAGTTTTATTTATTCACACAATATTATATCAAGGTGATAAATATGTCATATTATGTAAAAAGTAAAGTTAGATAGTGATCATCTCGATATCTTATCGGCTTATAGTAGGGTGCTAACGTTAACTTTGGCGCTAACATTGAGTGGAAAGTGCGAACTGCGGACAAAAACTGGGTAATTTAAAAAAGAGGTAGGGATACTTCACGCCTGAACAGCTTCTTAATTTATATAAGGCCGAACATGCATGGAGTATTGTAGTCACCTTTGGGGTGGCTCAGCAAAAATTAACTTGTCGCACTCGACTCAGTGCAACGCAGTGCCAAGACGCTTATCGGAGACCAAAATCTGGTGGAAGCAAAGCTTCCCACCGTAGCTCACCGACGCCAAGTTGCTTGTTTGTCGGTTTTCTACACATTGTACTTCGGAGAATGCTCATAGCAACATAAGCTCATACCGTCATCTTCATTCTCCTATCGGAGTATCAGACGCGCTGCAAGTTACCATCCAAGCTAAAGTCCGAACATGCATTGAGTATTGCAGTCACCTTTGGGGTGGCTCAGCAAAAATTAACTTGTCGCACTCGACTCAGTACAACGCAGTGCCAAGACGCTTATCGGAGACTAAAATCTGGTGGAAGCAAAGCTTCCCACCGTAGCTCACCGACACCAAGTTGCTTGTTTGTCGGTTTTCTACACATTGTATTTCGGAGAATGCTCATAGCAACATAAGCTCATACCATCATCTTCTTTCTCCTATCGAAGTATCAGACGCACTGCAAGTTACCATCCAAGCTAAAGTCCGAACATGCATTGAGTATTGTAGTCACCTTTGGGGTGGCTCAGCAAAAATTAACTTGTCGCACTCGACTCAGTGCAACGCAGTGTCAAGACGCTTATCGGCGACCAAAATCTGGTGGAAGCAAAGCTTCCCACTATAGCTCACCGACGCCAAGTTGCTTGTTTGTCGGTTTTCTACACTTTGTATTTCGGAGAATGCTCATAGCAACATAAGCTCATACCGTCATCTCCATTCTCCTATCGGAGTATCAGACGCACTGCAAGTTACCATCCATACTTGATTAATATTCCGAATATTCGCACTGATCACTATAAGTCATCTTTCAAAATGCGCACAGACAAGGAGTGGAATGTCCAGCTTGCGTCTATTTTTCCGAGTTCTTATAACTTTAAGCTCTTCAAGGCTTCTCCTGGGCAAACTCGCTCCATCGTAGACCTCATCTTTGCCTTCGGGCCAGATGGAGGTCAAAAGTCAGCCCACTTTTAATACCAAAAAAAAAATGAATTGCATTAAATTAAGTCGCCCCCAATCCGAGACTTTGTTGAACAAAGTCTCGACTTCGGATTTTTATTAATAAGCTTGTAATATTATAGTCTGAGTGACATAATTCATTATCATTAAAACCTATCAAAAGTCACACACATCTATTGCTTCTTGTGGGGAATATTTGATATATGTAGTTGCTTCTCTTGGCGTGCGGGTTTGCAACCACAGTTTTTTTTGAGTTGGTACAAGTAGATGCAGCTACCCATCTCCTGTTAGATTTCTCTTTGTCGTCTCTTATCAAATCCCCGACACTATATGGTGTAGTATATTCTTTTTTTAAATACGTTACCCCTACACTAGGATTTTCTCCTGTATCGTGGGGGCAGTTTACAAACATACATTGCACAAGGACAAACATCCAGACCCGGAACAACTATTTGTAGGATATACAAATACTTGTTCCGTGCGGGATTCGAACCCGCGACCCCTAGCGCAGCCTCGTTGCTAAGGCACTGCGACACGGAGTCGACAACGTTCTCTTACAAATATTTCACTACTCTGTGAAACAAACTAAACATAATAACTACATTAGAATAACATAACCAAACAACTAAAACGTATGAACGAAAACAAACCAACTGATATTTCTCTATAACGTTCAAATATTGGGAACAATTTTTCATGTCATGCTATCGGACGTTTTAATCGAAACTGAAAACAAGTTGTAGATTGGTACAACGTGTTTTGCACTGAACAGTTTCGAACCAGATGTGTTATAACGAGTGTGAGCTGCGAATGCCACCTATCGAAATAGCCACCGCATACAAAACGAAAAGCAAGAAGCGGGATAAACGTTTGTACGTGAAAATTTGGCTGTATTATTTGTGACGTTTATTACATTGAATTTTGCTTCTTACAATAAAAGGTAAGGAAATTGAGTTAAACTGATTTTAAATTGAACAGAGGTAATTTTATTTTTGAGAAATTAAAACGGTCTACTAATAAATAATTAAAAGGATATATTTTTATTTGGTTTATTCGTTCTAATAAGATATCATTACACCATCAAGTTTTATTAATTAAATATCCTATTAATTAAAAATCCTTCTGTATGGAGGGAGCGTTATGCTCTTAGATGAATTTCACATGAACATTCAGACCCTTAACTATATATTTAACAATACATACAACACGCCATACAACAAGCCATACAGGTGAAGATGAAATGCCTCGTTAGCAGCAAAAAGCTTTTCCAGTTCCCATCAATCACTATAAAATGAGTTCATGGTTAAGATGATGCCGTTATTTCACGAGCGTATTCCTTCCACGGTTATGCCGATCCATTCGTGCTGGTGCTTTTTTACGTTGTACCGTGCTATGCACGACGCAAAACGATGAGACACCTGCGTAGTACAACCAGCACGGGTTGAGCAACTCAGGGGCGGGGGGCGGAGCCAAGGGGGTCGCGTCCGGCGAGGTTCGACAACTAGCGAGGGTGCATACAACAACACAGAAAAACAGCCGTAGTCTTGATTGTTGTATTTGTTAAACATGTATAGCTTATCTTCAATAATAAAAAAGAATGATGTTGTAACTATGCAATAACTCTCCCAATAAAGGCATCGAATAAATAACGAGAGTTAGCATAGATTTTATAATTAAATTGTACTCTTATAGTTAAATTGTATTCTTATAGTTAAATTGTATTTAAAATTGTACTCTTATAGTTAATTTACCTTTGTTGCATATCACTTTTATTATATATTACTTTTCATACATATTAACATTCAGATAAATTACCTTTCGAGCAAAAAATAATTGTAACAGGGCATGTTATCGTGACGCGGCCGCGGAGCAAATGAAGCTACGCGTAGGGCGACACGACGTTTTATATTTATAGTGCTGAGGTGCGGGGCAGGGTTCTCAGCTTAAAAATTGTGAATTACTAAGTTTAAAACCGTTTAGAATATAAGAAAATTATTGTGAATATAATAGTATAGGAAATAGAGGTAAGAATATTGTATAATTAAGTAAGTTTGTAAATAAATAAGAGTTTTATGGAAATAAAGAAAGGCGCGGGGGTGAGGCAAGGGTCCGCTGGCCAGCAGCGGCCAAATCATATAAAAGACGGGCCGGCCGGTAGGGTCGGCAGTCGCTCTCCAGCCACCGAAAAGGCACTACCAGAAGAAAAAGTACAAGTTCCTCCTCACCGCCGCCTCCTATATAAACAGTGAACAACGCGTTTTATTCATTTTTCGAACGGCGTTACGGCGATCCGTAACATTAATGGTCCTTCGAAGAGCCGAATTAAGAAGCAAACCTCAAGAACGAAAAAATATTATTGTGAAGAAAAATGGTGAATACGCGTAGTAACAGTGGAGAATCATCGAAGCGTCGCAAGGATGAACAGATA
Organism: Parnassius smintheus behrii; assembly: GCA_036936625.1. Taxonomy (NCBI): domain Eukaryota; kingdom Metazoa; phylum Arthropoda; class Insecta; order Lepidoptera; family Papilionidae; genus Parnassius; species Parnassius smintheus. Next base: position 13,475,006 of record JAUPFT010000022.1, read on the forward strand.
ACCCAGGGGGCCACGGAAGAGGCCTCCGGGGGCGACTCGGCCGCTAGTGGCTCATCAAACACCACTAGCGAAACCACAACGGTCAGCGGTACGACCACTACCTCTGCGACCGATGAAACGACTACAACGGAAGAAACCCAGCAAGAAAGTGATCAAAGGTCGCAGCGCACACTAAAGCCGGGCGAGACTAGGTCACGCCGCTCCGTAGTCTCACGCAAGAGACTCCTCGCGGAGTTAGAGGCGAAAGAGCGGTTGGCCGAACTCAAGCTCGAGCAGGCCCGATTGCAAGCAAGAATGGAATTGCAGGAGATACATGTGCAGCGACTACAAGCAGAAGTCGGATCAACCGAGGACGAAGAGGAAGAAATAGAAGACGACTTAGCATCAGTGCGCATTAGTACATGGTTACAAGAAAAACCTACATCGCAGCCCGCGCCGCAACCCGCGCCGCAGCCCGCACCGCAACCCACGTCGTACTTTACGTCGCAACCAGCACCGCAGATCGCACCACCCGTACTTCAACAGTATGCACCGCAATACGCTCCGCAACATACCGCGCCGCAGAAAGAAGACTATGTACAAGCGCAGCAACAAATCGACGTCGCTACCTTGGCCGCTGCTTTATCACAAGCAGTGAGAAGCACAAGGGAGCCGCCGAAATATTTGCAAGAGCTGCCCACATTCAATGGTAGCAGCAAAGAATGGCTCAGCTTCAAAACAACGTACGAAGAATCTTCAAAGTACTTCACGATGAACGAAAACATAGCGAGAATACGCCGAAGCTTAAAAGGGATAGCAAAAGAGGCCGCAAGCTGCCTACTTATAAGCCAATCAGACCCCAGAATAATAATAGAAGCTTTGGAAAGGAGATTCGGACGACCAGAAGCATTAATTCACTTAGAAATAGAGAAGCTGAAGCTACTTAACAAAGTCACGGACAATCCCAGGGAGCTATGCATATTCGCCAATCGCATAGCAAACGTAGTGGGCACCGTGGAAGCACTCAAGAAAGCACACTATCTGCATAGTCCGGAGATGACGCGAGTTATCACAGACAAACTCACGCCCATATTGAGAAGCAAATGGTACGACTATGCAGCCAGAAAGAAAGAGGATATCCCAGAGCTTAAGAAAATATCACTCTTCTTAAACGAAGAAGCGGATAAATGCAGCGCGTATGCCTTGCCGGAATTTATCACGGAGGACAACGAACCGAGAGAGCGAAGGCCGAGAAAAATAGAACGTGCCTTCGCCACAAGCAAGAAACAATATGAAGAACGCTGCCCTCAATGCAAACAAGAACACAAACTGCCCGATTGCAAGTCATACGCCGCTCTGTCCACAAATGACAGATGGGAAGTAGCAAAGAAGTATAATATCTGCTACCGCTGTCTACGAGGCAAACATCGCCGGTTGCTGTGTAAAGCTCCACCGTGCGGAAAAGACGGATGCGTGATGAAACACCATAAATTGCTGCATCACGACAGAAAGGCCGAAACTGAAAAAGAACCCGCTATGGAAACCGCAACATCGGCAAAGGAGGTCATCACAACAACTCGACCATACAAACACCGCCGTGCTTACCTAAAGATTGCGCCCGTAACAATAAAGGGGCCGCTAAGCTGCGTCGAAACATACGCATTATTGGATGAAGGAAGCACAGTCACCTTAGTCGATGCCTCGATCGCTGACGTCATCGGCGCCGACGGTCCAGCCCACGCAATGTGGATACAAGGGGTTGGCTCGGAGGTGAAGCATGAGAAGAGCAAGATCGTCAGCCTTAAAATAAGAGGAAAGCACGCGCAAGAGGAACACAACATAGAAGCAGCGCGTACGGTAGAGCGGTTGGACTTCGCGCCAGAATCCGTGAATGAAAATCATTTGGAGAATTGCCAACATCTGCTGGATATCAAAGAGGATATCACCTACGAACGCGCCTCACCGAAAATACTAATCGGGCAAGATAACTGGCACCTCATAGTGTCTAGAAAACTGCGCGTCGGTCGTCGGGACCAACCAGTCGCCTCATACACCAACCTGGGCTGGGTTCTGCATGGCTGTCATAGCTCATTGACGTCGACGGTCACCTTCTGCGGCAGACTACATCAAAGGGAAGAGGCACAGCCAATAGAAGAAGAAATAAAAAATTATTTCAAATTAGAATCACTGTGCATCGAGCCGAGGAGACCTAAAGAAGATCCCGAGCAGCGAGCTATGCAAATATTGAGGGAGACCAGCAGGCGGTCGGCGGACGGCAGATTCGAGACAGGGTTGCTGTGGAAAGAAAAGGATTTCCAAATACCAAATAATTACAAAGACGCGGAAAGACGTCTGCACACTCTAGAGAAGAGGCTCGACCGAGACAGCACTCTCAAGCTACAGTACGAAGAACGCATACAGAACCTCTTCAACTCAGGTTACGCAGAGCGCGCGCCCATGCCACCGCCACAAGGAAAGACATGGTATCTACCACACTTCCCAGTCATCAACCCTGCGAAGCCTAACAAGCCGCCGAGATTGGTACACGACGCCGCAGCGAAGACAGCAGGAATATGTCTCAACGATATGCTTCACTCGGGGCCGGACTTATTACAATCATTGCCTGGAGTAATCATGAGGTTCCGACAGTATCCGTATGCAGTGAGCGCCGACATAAAAGAAATGTTTATGCAGATCAAAGTGCGCAAAGAAGATAGAGACGTTTTACGTTTCTTGTGGAGAGGCAAGCGGCGGGAGGGCCAACCGGAGGAATATAGGATGACATCGATCATCTTTGGAGCGACATCATCACCATGCACAGCATTATATATCAAAAATAAAAATGCTGAAGAACACTCAGAGGCATACCCGGAAGCTGCGGTCGCCATAAAAAGAAATCACTATATGGACGACTACTTGCAGAGCTTCCACTCTATCACGGAAGCTCAGCAAACTGTAAAAGCTGTCGATCACGTCCACAAACAAGCGGGATTCGTACTCAGCGGGTGGACATCGAACGAAGGAAAAACAATAGAAGAAATAACGACAGAGCATAAACAACACGACGCGACCGTGCGCCTGGGCGGAAAAGAAACTGAGAAGACGCTCGGCCTGCTCTGGCATGTACAAAGCGATCATATTGGATTTAATACAAACAACATGAAGATGCCGATCGACGTAAAAGAAAAACAACGCTTGCCAACTAAACGTGAAGCGCTGAGCATAATAATGGCATTATTTGACCCGCTGGGGTTAATATCACCAGTGACCACCCCAGCGAAGAGAATATTCCAAGACACATGGCGTTACAAGGCGGAATGGGACGACCCTCTGCCAATAGAGTTAAAAGAAAAATGGGAAGGCTGGATTACTTCACTTCACGCCCTAGAACAACTGAGGATACCACGATGCTACGATTACAACCCAGTGTCGACGCGGCAACTACACACCTTCGTCGACGCAAGCGAGGAGGCCTACGCAGCCGCCGTGTATTGGAGAACGGAGCGAGCAGACGGCAGCGTTAACATATCATTGGCCGCCGCCAAGAGCCGCGTGACACCACTAAAACCAGTCTCCATACCACGGCTCGAGTTACAAGCGGCACTACTGGGAGCTCGTCTTGCGCAGACCGTGATCAGTGAGCACGATGACGATATAGCGGGCAAGACATACTGGTGCGACTCTCGTACTGCACTAGTGTGGATAAGGTCGGAGCCCCGCGCGTACAAAGCTTTCGTCGCTCATCGCCTGGCGGAAATAGAAGATACGACCAAAAAGAACGAATGGCGTTGGCTACCGTCCAAAGAAAACGTGGCAGACGACGCGACCCGAACCACGCCAGAAAGGTTCGACGAGTCGCACCGGTGGTTCCGAGGGCCCCCGTTTCTACAACGTCCACCGGCCGAATGGCCGCAGGAAGAAAAAACAACGCAATACGACACTGGGGAAGAACGAGAAATATGTAACATCACAGTTAAAAGTGAAGACTCGCCAACAGCACATCTGCCACAAATAGAAAGATTTTCAAAATGGATTCGCCTCATAAGGGCGACAGCGAGAGTCCTCTTATTCATCGACATGTGCAGACCAAACAAGCACGTGGTGAAGGCTGGGCGTAAACGCAACAAAGCAAGACAAGATAGCGACCCTGGCTGGCAAAGAACAAACCGACGCAATACCCCCACCAAAGAAAAAAGGGCAACACCTACTGTCTCATCGCTTGTAGGAATACCAGCCGCTTATCATGTAAGAGCCGAACAACTGTGGGTGCAAGCCAGTCAGCGGGAAAGCTTCACGAAGGAGCTCAAGAGGATCACCAACGGAAGTGTTCCAGGAGGCGACGACAAACTAGGCCACCTGAGCACATACGTCGACGAAGAGGGGACCCTACGCCTCAGAGGTCGAATAAAAGCAGCATCAGAAGTAGAGGAGGACACGTACGATCCTCCCGTACTAGACGGGAAGCACGCATACACTCGTCTGTACATAGCACACGTACACGAGAGGTTGCACCACGGAGGCGTAGAAACAGTCGTGAACGAATTAAGACAGAGATTGTACATAAGAAAAATACGTCCAGTAGTAAAGACTGTCATCAAAGGCTGCCTACCGTGCCGTCTAAGAAAAGCCAAGCCTGCATCACCGTCTACAGGAAACCTGCCGTCCGCACGCCTCGCTCATCACGCACGTCCGTTCACATACACAGGACTGGACTACTTCGGGCCAATAGAAGTCACAGTGGGACGACATCGTGAAAAACGCTATGGCGCGTTATTTACCTGCATGACCTCACGAGCAATACACATAGAGGTGGCCCACTCATTAAGCGCCGACTCAGCTGTGTCAGCGCTTAGGCGCTTCATGAGCAGAAGAGGATGCCCAAAAGAAATCTGGAGTGACAACGCTACGTGTTTCAAGGCAGCAGACAAGGAGCTGGCCGAAGCAGCACTCGCAGCCCTCGAGAACGAAACCACATGTCAACAAATTGTGTGGAAGTACATACCACCATCAGCACCATTCATGGGCGGCGCCTGGGAGCGAATGGTTCGCTCCGTGAAAGAAGCCCTACGCGTCACCCTCAACGAACGCTATCCCAGTGACGAGACACTGGAGACTCTGCTCGCCGAGGTCGAAAACACGGTCAATTCCAGACCTCTTACACACGTCTCAGTTGACCCAGGAGACCCGGAAGCAATCACGCCGAATCACATCCTCATCGGTCCCAACTCACACGTACCTGCACCGGGACACTTCAGCGAGAGCGACGTGACGGCTCGCCAGCAGTGGAAACGAGCTCAAGCCCTAGCCGACGTGTTTTGGCGAAGATGGGTGAAGGAATACCTGCCCCTACTCCAACACCGGCGGGAGCCCAGCAGCATAGGTGCATCACCGAAGATTGGAGACCTGGTCATCATTTGTGACTCCAATTTACCGCGCAACATCTGGCCTAGGGGAAAAATAAGCAACGTATATCCTGGCGTCGACGGAGAGGTACGAGTAGTGGACGTAACCACTAGCAGTGGGCATACACTACGCAGACCAACAAAGAAGATCGTCGTGCTACCAGAGGGATCGCAGCGTGGCGACGGCGGGAGAATATGCACGACGCAAAACGATGAGACACCTGCGTAGTACAACCAGCACGGGTTGAGCAACTCAGGGGCGGGGGGCGGAGCCAAGGGGGTCGCGTCCGGCGAGGTTCGACAACTAGCGAGGGTGCATACAACAACACAGAAAAACAGCCGTAGTCTTGATTGTTGTATTTGTTAAACATGTATAGCTTATCTTCAATAATAAAAAAGAATGATGTTGTAACTATGCAATAACTCTCCCAATAAAGGCATCGAATAAATAACGAGAGTTAGCATAGATTTTATAATTAAATTGTACTCTTATAGTTAAATTGTATTCTTATAGTTAAATTGTATTTAAAATTGTACTCTTATAGTTAATTTACCTTTGTTGCATATCACTTTTATTATATATTACTTTTCATACATATTAACATTCAGATAAATTACCTTTCGAGCAAAAAATAATTGTAACAGGGCATGTTATCGTGACGCGGCCGCGGAGCAAATGAAGCTACGCGTAGGGCGACACGACGTTTTATATTTATAGTGCTGAGGTGCGGGGCAGGGTTCTCAGCTTAAAAATTGTGAATTACTAAGTTTAAAACCGTTTAGAATATAAGAAAATTATTGTGAATATAATAGTATAGGAAATAGAGGTAAGAATATTGTATAATTAAGTAAGTTTGTAAATAAATAAGAGTTTTATGGAAATAAAGAAAGGCGCGGGGGTGAGGCAAGGGTCCGCTGGCCAGCAGCGGCCAAATCATATAAAAGACGGGCCGGCCGGTAGGGTCGGCAGTCGCTCTCCAGCCACCGAAAAGGCACTACCAGAAGAAAAAGTACAAGTTCCTCCTCACCGCCGCCTCCTATATAAACAGTGAACAACGCGTTTTATTCATTTTTCGAACGGCGTTACGGCGATCCGTAACAGTGCGTTACCGCAACTTTTATCCGTAACCGCTTTCGTCACATGATATGCCATCGCCGGCTAAAACCCCTCTTGAGGTTAAGTAATTCTGCTTTTATGTCCAGTTAAAGCCGTCTTGTAGTTCGGTGTGTAAACATGAAAATGCTACCTCACTCCCGCCACTGTCCGATTAATCAGTATAAAAGCGAGGCGAATTTTAGAAAATATAATATACAACCTTAAATATTATGTCTCGGTAGAAACTGGCCGATGTGATCGTAATCGCTTAAACTGTTCTATCTTGTTTAATTTTTTCCATAAAATGAAAAAAATTGAACTCAAAATTTATATTCATAGCATGATCAAAAAAATAATGTGTTATTTCATATGAAATAAGTTTTACATAATTTCATTATGTGATTACTACAAAGTAAACGTTTAAATAGCGGTTCAGCGCCATGTTTATGATATTTTTATCAAGCCAATTATAATAATTGACGTCTTCATATAGTACACATACGTATATTTCATTTATATTATATATATTTCTTGCATAATATTTACATTTTAATTAATTTAATAAAACATGCAATTTTTTTGAAGACAATAAACGTATCTTTAATCCTAAAATAAAGTACGTATGTACATAATATGTATTAAAACTCAAATTACATTTCTCCAGCGATAATAAGAAATTATTATTCTTTTGTTGACCAAAAATTCTTAAAAATATTATATTGATTGAAATTACTCTCAATATTTAACATTATAATAAAGAACTTAACTAAAATAATAATTAAAATTATAATATTTACGATTAAAACTAATTATATATACAATATAAAAGAAGAAACTATAATATAGAAAACCTAAAACTAAAAATTTAAATCGTCAAAAAGACCTGCTCCCCGTGGTATAGTGCCAAGAACGCTGGCTGCGTTTCCTCGCTGAATAGCTATACTTAGCCTTTGAGCGAGGAAAGAACCAGCCCTCTTATCACCAGCAGCGACGACCAGTCGTGGATACAGTTCCTTTAGAAACTTCATCGCACGTGGACCCCACGGACCGATAGTCTCTACAGCAAATGGCACAAATATGTAGTCATTTCTCAAAGACTCATATTTGCGCCATTTACTAAATTCGGCTGCCTCTGATGCCGCCCCGGCTCTAAAACAGGTACCCTTGAGATGAGAGGCCGCCAAAGTCTCAACGCAAGTAGCATCCCACAGGGCTTTACTTCTCTCCCAAGGGACCAAAGTCATACCGTCGGGTCTCTTGCCATCGTCTCTAAATATCCCGCAAGGCTCTAAAACCGAGGGGATATTTATAGAGACAAGAGCCCTTCGGATGATTTCGTTCAAAGAACCGTGACGGGAAAACCTACCTGCACTTTTTTTGCATGAAAGTCCGTGGAGCCCAAACTCATCGACGCTGCTACCACAGAGGCACTGGTGAGGTTGACAAATAGCCACTCCTAGCCGGATTCCTACGGCGATGCGCAAGCTTTCCCCATCAAGCAATGTGCCGAGATTACTTGATGGTAGAGCATGTAACCAGTGGCTAGATTCCTTAGTCGAAACAGCTAGAAGGCGAGCCTGATCTTGTTGAATATGGAAATTTTGAAATAAATTTTTGTGGACACTCCGTACCAATGGAATATCCCACTGTTTTTGTTGGTTAACTTCCAGTGGGACATTTTCGCCGGGACAGAGCGTTAGCCATATTTGCTTTGCCTCCGCAGCAAAGCATAGGTCTACTTTATTATTTAAAATTGTGTTACATAGGTCATTGACACTATGCACGGAAGCAAGGAAAGCAGGCAATGCGACGCTAGAAATATTTCTTATACCAATTCCACCAAATTTGATAGGTAAAGTGGCTTGATTCCAGGCTATTGTATTTAATCTCAAATTTAGAATGTTTTCTAAAGCAATTTTAAGATTATTATCAATATCTTTTAAAATATCCGAACATTTCCAGACTGGACTTGAGCGTAAATGTATGTAAATTTAGGTACAAGGACACAATATTTTAAAATGGTAAGGGCAATATGGGGGTTTAAAATATATAATTTATCAACGTGATTTAAAAATTGATCAAATTTTGTTTTTAAAACAGGTTTAATACTATCGAAAAACAACGGAGCACCAAGCAGGTAAAGCGATTCCGAATTGACAGTTTTTATTCCTGGAGAAATCTGATTGAAATTTTGAATTAAGGTATCTCTTTTAGAATTAGATAAATTATTAGAAATAAATATTTCACATTTATTTGTATTTGGTTCAAGACCAATATTTTTAAAATTTTGAAAAATATGAGTAAGGTCATTGAGGACGTCATCTGCTTTACCTCCCAGTGTACCGTCGTCCAGATACCAGACATTCAGCTTGGATTTTAAATTTGAAATAATAGGTTGAATTCCCAAACTGAAAAGAGCTGGACCTAATGGATCACCCTGCTGAACACCGACAGCAGACCCAATAATATGGTTTTGATAAAACAAGTTTGAATTTTGACTGTAACATTGCCAAACGTAATGATATATTTCGGGGGTATTGTTAGCCACTTCTTTCAGCAAGGTTATCCTATCAATAGAGTTGAAAGCATTTCTAAGATCAACCTTCAGAAGAACATCTGCATCGGAATTAGTTAAGAAAGTACGCACCGAATGTTCCGCCGCCTCACAGCCACCTTTGGTGCCAAAGCCTAGTTGAGTAGGTTGAAATTTTGTCTTAAGGTTTGAGATTATGTGCCTGCAAGCTAATTTTGAAGTTAAGCGTCGAAATGTAGAACCAACAGCAATAGGACGGATACCGTTATCCTTTTTTTTTGAAGGCACACAATCTTGCCCCATATAAGTAGGGAATGAAACTGGGATTGACATTACCAGAAAGCATAAAATTACATAATTTTGTTATGTCATTAAGAAGTACCCTACCGGCGTCACCGGCAGATACGCTGACAAGGTCTTTAAGATGCTGAGGCGTAATCCCGTCAATTCCGCCGGCAGAGCCATTCGAAAATGACAATATTGCGTCTAAAGTGTCTTTTTCGGAAACTTGTAATGATTGCATAGAAGTATTGGGAGGCAGCGGTAAATTCTGGGAAGGATTGACCGAAGGATGTTTCTGACGAAGGCCTTCAAGAGTTTCGACATTACGAGGAGCGAGGATGTCATCTGAGAATAAAATACGGGATGCATTTTTTAAGTCGCCGTCCATTACTTTTGATTCAACTACTTTTTTTAAATCAAATTTATGATAAGGTCGAGGGAAATGAGTATTAATCGGGTAATTCAAATTTTGAAAAGAATTTTCATTTAGTTGAGACGTAATTGATTTATTTATTGTTTTACTAAAATGAAAGTGGGAATACGCGAATGTAAATAATTTTTGCCAACTTTTTTCACAATTCGTTAGACAATTTTGAATGGTTAATGATAACGCTTTAGCAAGTTGCATCCTCGCGCCTCTTGGAATTCTTTTAACCACTGGTACGTTACTATACAAATTGTATAATTGTTTCGAAAAAAGTGAAGAATTTGTGTCATTAGGTATATTATCAGAAGAGTCATGAATTTCTACGGTAGGCTGTGAAGCCGAAATATTTTTACTATGGCATCGTTTAATGTGTATATTTAATCCCTTCTTACCTTTAAAAAGCCTACCGTCGGTACAATTTTGACATCGTAGGAAATCCTGCTGTGAATGTATTGGAGCGATAATATTCATAGAAAATGTAAAAAAATTAAAAATGTAAAAATATATCTACAGCACTCAAAAGTCTATAATTTAGTAAAAATCAAAATCTTGAAATTAAAAGAAAAACCTAGTTCTCGAGCTTTGTTTATCGCCTTAAAGCAATCTAATATTAATTTTGTGTACGATGAATCACCAGGCGTTGCATCTTGAAGTGACCTACAACTATAACCCCTTACAGTTGATGGTTTCAAAGCTTCTTTTGGTGACAATCTCAATAAAACGCTCAAGCATCTCAATAAAAACGCGGCATTCGTTGTTTTCTTGGGATCAGTAGAAGTGTAGTGAGCATTGATTTTGTTATTTTGACGCTGTTCTATTTTCTCATTTAATATTTCTTTAAAGTTCTCCCTGGCATTAATGTTGCAAAATAAAATATATTCTTGGTGTATTCGGCCATCGTCATTTCGTGTCATCACTTCAGGCAAACGAACTTATAAATATATTATCACATATTCATTAATATTGAAATATATTATTTACATAAAACGTTATTTTTCGGAATTTCAGGAATAAAATATAAATATATTTTAATTAAAATATTTGGTTAAAATATACGACAGTTGTCACCTGTCACTTTCATTTTTTCAAAAAAAAAAATTATTAATTAATTCACAAAGGTTCAAAAAAGTATATCAAGCTCGCCTTAACGCTGATAATCCAACTTTATTCGCTACGCCACTTCTCATCATAACTGTAGGAACGTAAGTTTATAACTTCTTCAATCAGTAGTTAAGGTGTAAGAAGTTCCTAAGGAAAATATTGCCATTAGTATTGAACACACCCTTGATTTTATTAGCCTTATAAAAAGTAATTTAGCGTTAGTTAGATCTAGATTTACCGAAGACTATTTATAATGGTAGCAAGGCATTCTATTCTCGAGGACAACAATGCATCTATGTACATTTTGATCCTAAATTAAAGATGTAAGGAGATGTTTATGGACCAAAGCATACACTTATGTGGATTCCAATTTTGATTCCAAATTAGTTTGCCACCATTATTTCATAAAAAATGGCACTTATTGATAACTACTAACAGAAGTGAAAAATTAAATGGATGGAAGGATCACGCGATACGTCATGCACAAAGCTACATATATAATGTCAGCATTAGCATTATCCAAAAATCACCCAACGCGCCTAAATAAGTTTTCACTTCAAAAATTGATACATGATTAATGAAACGAGTTGCTATCGCTATTAATAAAGTTGAAAGAATTTGACACGCTGGTTTTGTAACTAAAATTCAACTAAATAAGATATAATTGTTTTGTGTAACACCACTGAGAATATAGACTTCACTTTGCTCCACTTTTAGTCTTTCCACATACATAAATTCATATAATGACAGTCTCTTAAAAATGTTTCAAAACAACTTTCAACTTGCATACCAACAAGTAATATTAAAATGTCATTGTTGTTTTATTTTATGTATAATTGCTTCCGAGCGTTGAACAAGTTTAGTTGCATTCAAACTTTATCCTAGCTATTATGGAGAATTTTTGCACAAGGAAAGTAACCAAGCTGGTACGATGAGTGTTGTGATAGTATTCAAATGTTAAATAAATATTTTTTTCTTTTTCAGACATGCATTTTTTACGATGTTTTCCATCACAGCTTGGGAAGCTGTATGTTAATAATCAACATTATTAACTTGAACATTTTATTTAGGAGAGAAATAAGTGTAATCGTGCACTACGATTACTATATAATATACAATTAATATTAATACTATTTAATATACAATTAATGCGATTTAAATAGTTTTTGTTTTAATAACCTTAAGCGCTCGTAAATAGGCTAGTTTAAGTGCAACTTCAAACCGCAAAACTAAACCCAAAAACTTGCCATCTATGTCGCGAATGGCAATTTTGCTTAGCGTATAGTTTCATTGCTGCTTTACGTCCATGAACTCAGTTGTTTGTTGATAAATTTGAAGCAACATTGCCGGAATATACATTTTAAGGTTTTACAAAATCATTGCAGCAAAACTATCACTGGCTGTATTGCTGTTTAGTTTTCAGCAATATGTAACTTTCGTTTCCCGTTCATTAGATTATTATAGATTCGTCATTACGATTTAATTATCCTGGGATACGCTTTATAGTAGTATATATATCGTGGGATACGCTTTATAGCAGAGCCATGGTGGCTCAGATGGTTGAGTAAATGGCTGTAAATATAACAGAACGCGAGTAACCCGGGTTTCGTCCCTGACGGCACTAATGAAATTGTTAATTGCAATTTTAAGTGTTGATTTACGACGTGCTCGGTGGTGAGGGAAAACATCGTGAGGAAACCTGCATATGTAAGAAATAAAAAACTATTTAGAAGACATGTGAAGTTCGCCAGCACGCATTGTGGCAGCGTGGCGGACACTTCCTTGCCCTAAAACCCTCTCAGAAATGAGGAGAGGCCAGTACCCAGCAGTGGGACGTTTATAGGCTGTAACTTTACTGTTTTTACACTTTATAGTAATAAATGGTTTTATTAGTGATGATGTAAGAATAACCATTACCCCATATAATCCCGTGGGTTTCGTAAGAGCATTTTGCAGATATGACGCACAGACAAAAATAATTTGAAATATAAAATTTATAGTGCAATTTCATATATTTATGTTGGATTTTGTAAAAAGTTAACAAGAAAAACAAGAAATACCGATTTCTGTATTTCTTGTTTACTTTTTACAAAATCCATCATAAATATACATATTTTTTACATGGTGTAAAATACCCTATTGTAGATATGTGCGAAATATATTAATTACTTTTTTGAAGTGTGTACTTATATAAAAAATTAAACATTGATAGAAATATAAATATGTCTGCCTAATTTTTAAATACTTTTGAAAATTCTAATCAAATTACGTGTAAGTGTGGGAGAAAACAGTTTTACGTAAGACAGAGTCCGTCATTTAACGTCTGGCTCAATTTGCATCGGAAGTGTCCTAAACATTTTCCGCCCCACTAAATGGGAGAGATCGCGTCACCATTTGTACAACAACTTGACGCAAATTCGTTTATCGCTTCTATTTAGGACGCAGTAACACGCCGTGCTATCAGTCGGAAAACTCTTGCAAATTTATTCATGAGGTGTTGATCGCGTTGGTAGATACGAGCCTCATTTTATTATTGTGTTTACGTCGATAAGGGTTCACGATCCGATTAGACAACGCTTTTATTTTGCGACATCAGTGACGATACTTCGGTATTTACGATTCATCTCAGTTTGAGTTTTCTGTAAGCTTGGAGTTGATATTAATATTATTAGGCATAAAGAACAAGTACTAAATTTTACTATGCAGATATTAACGAAAATTTAAGAATACGTGCTAGTTTTAATAATGCGAGTTCGAGTGACTACGTAAGTGAGGCCTATTTTCAATAGTGGATTTACTGTAGTGAGAGTAATAGTAAAGCAAAGTACATAATCTATTATTTATATAATTTAAGATTTCTTAAAATAATTAAAAAAATTATTCAAATCATCATAATCACACGATTAAAATTCTGATTTTATTATATAGATTGAACTTTATTTTACGATAATTTTTTCCGCTTACTATTTTTTTGTAATTGGAGAAACTGTACAGTGAGAAAATCAGTCAAAAAAAGTTTCGTAAAATAAATTTAAAATTTAAACATTTTATAGGCATAATTAAAGAAAGATAGAAGTTAACTCGTAATTTACGTAATAGGAATTCCTTATCATCGGTGAGCCAAATTTCTCTGTTTATTACCCTCTAAAAGTAGGGGAGACTGGGGTTGGTAGTGACAGGGGTAGGTAGTTACAGCGGCAACGGTGGCTAAACTGAGAACGCTGTTATGTCGTGAGAAAGATACAAATGATCACGCGACCATCGGCTAGCACGCCGCGCGAACCTGTGGCGCCAGGGCTTTTGAGAGAGGAGCCCGTACGTGTTGCCGTCAAAACAGCATGTTAGTAACATTTTCGTTTTTTCGTAATATTGGTCTAAATCATCTTTTCCTTTAAAGCAGATATGTGTGTGTTGTGATATGTGTGCCCTAATCCTTTCTTATTGCAACGAATTTACGTTTATACAGTTATACTTATTTGTGTTTTTACTACTTAACCTTAAAAGGTCAGTTTTGGCGTTGGGGCTAAAAGTGACATTTGCTCGGGGCAGGTTGTTACTTGTACGTAGTGCTGCTTGCCGATTGAATTGATTGTAATTTTATTTTTTATATTTTGTTCATCTTAATTTATACTAAGCTTTTGTTTAATAAAGAAATTTATAATTTTCTGCCAGTTGGAAGTTTCCTAAATTTTATTTTTATAAGGCGTAAGTCTAAAAAATAAAATTATAATTTTGTTCAACGAAGTTACTATGTTTTTATTTTAATGAGGCAAAAGACTGTTATATAGAAAATATAGTTTGACATTGTATACATAATAATTGTTATAAACTGTCATTATTCTCAATAAAAAATGTTATATTACATTTCGTTTTTGTTGTAACATTTTGCCCCTTATAGTGTAACAACCAGCCCCTGGCGCGGGGCTAAAAGTTACACGCCTCTTTTCCCAGAATTAATTCATTTATGTCACTTCTAATAGTCTGGTATCTAAAATTGTTTTTAAATTAATAACCCGAATAATTACTTATTCAAACAAACCTACATTCCGGTAAAACAATCAAACAAACAAAAAATTGCGACACTTTATAAAAAAAATGTCACAACCAGCCCCAGTCTCCCCTATTCAAGTGCATGCTTTGCAAAAAGAAAATAAATATTATACAAATTATCTTTCTGTATTAATGTATAAGAGCAGTACAACATCCAATTTTAATGTCGCTGTATTGGTTACATTGTCTATTAATTACACAGGGTTATTTTTCAAAGGGTAGCCAAATTTTGAACTTAAATTCATATATAAATAATGATATACCGTTATTGCAGTTTTTTTTTGAAAAATACGAGTAAATAAGGCCTCTACTTGTATTTAAAATTATACCAAATTGAATATGAATTATTGGCAACAATGTTTTTCCCTACCGATTGACCCTTACAAGTGTATGCCTGTACAGTAAAATCAATTAAAATAATTCATTATCACGCATTTTGAATTTAAGAGATAAAAAGAACAGAATTTTTGAGAGTTTTTCATTAATATTTCTTCATCATTTGCCTATAAAACTAATTATGTATTATCTGTAATTTGTATTGTCTTTAAATATTAATCTTGGCTACAGCTTTTCAATTCCATCTTCCATGGTGGCACTACCCCGGAGGCGTGGAGCAGAACTGCGGTAGTCTTGTTCTTCAAGAAAGGCGACAACGCTCCTTTGAAGAACTACAGACCGATTTTCCTTCTGAGCCGCGTCTACGTGCCGTTTTTGAGAGTCACTACAAATCGTTTCGCACGCAGACTCGACGACTTCCAGCTTACCGAATCAGTTGGTTTACGCAATACCATAGATCACATACATACCCTACGGCAAATTTTACAGAAGACTGAAGAGTTCAATCTGCTCCTTTACCTGGCGTATGTGGACTATGAGAAAGCCTTTGATTCCGCCGAAATTTGGTTGGTGCTACAGTCCCTTCAGTGAAGCCATGTTGACTGTCGGTGTATCGAAGTGCTGAAGTGTTTTTACAGTAGGGCTACGATGGCTATCCGAGTACAGAACCAGAGTACAAAACCTATCCAACTGCAGAGAGATGTAAGACAGGGTAAAGATATTTCCCCGAAACTCTTCACCGCTGCATTGGAAGACGTTTTGAAGCTACTGGACTGGAAAGAATACGGTATTAACGTCAATGGTGAGTACATCACTCATCTTTGATTTGTCGATGATATAGTCTTTATGGTAGAATCGCTGTAGGATCTGAGCATTATGCTCAATGACCTCAATAGCGTCTCCCAACGTATAGGTTTTAAGATGAATATGGACAAAACAAAGTCATGTGTAATGTGCATGTCACACCTCGGTACCGTACCGGTAGGTGTTGGGAGCACTTAGCTCAAAGTTGTTGAAGAGTATAGTTACCTGGTACAAATAGTCCGACTAAGTAAGTCCAACTTCGACCGAGAGGTTAATCGACGGATTCAACTCGCCTGGAAAGCGTTCGGGAAATTACGACACATCTTCTTGTCAGGTATACTTCAAACCCTGAAAAATAGAGTGCACAAACAGTGCGTGTTGCCAGTGATGACTTATGAATATGAGACACGGTCCTTCACTGTAGGCGTATGAGAACGCTCAAGGTCGCTCATCGAGCTATGTAAACGGCTATGCTCGGGGTTTCTCTGAGTGATAAACTTTGAAATGAGAATATCCGTAGTATAACCAGAGTGACCGACATAGCCCAACAGATTAGTAGGATGAAGTGGCAATGGGCTGACCATAGATCAAAGAAATGACAACCGATGGAGAAAAAAGGTTCTCGAGTGACAGCCTCGTACCGGTAGGGGTAGTGTAGTGTGACACCTCACTAGATGGAGTGACGACCTTATAAGACGTGCAGGAAATCATTGGATTCAGGTGACTCAGGACCGAGACTTGTGACATTCCTTGGGGGACTTGTGAAGGGCTGTAATGATGATGACATTTTCTTAGTTTACTACTTCTTACTCTATTTTCATGCATTAGTTGTAGTCTCCATACAATATTTAATACGTCTATTATTATAGATTTCTTATCAGAAAAAAAATCAACATGAATAGAACTCCGGCTTCGTTGAATAGATCAAACTCTATTCGATTCACGATATTTTTCCGCCTGCTTGGTATTTGTTTATGTGTTATTTGAAATGCTGGCTAGCAAGAAAACAATTTTAAAAATATGATTTACGTAATAAAAATTCCTCTACATCAGTAAGGATAAATTCTTTCCACTTCATTACCCTTTTAAAAACATACTTTAGTGTTTCATAATACCAGCCAGCCTTAAGTTTTATGTATAATTTTATGTTTTTAAATTTCCGTATATATCTGAATAGTATATATTATGTCCTACTTCGATAATACTTAATAAACGTTACATTGAATATTATTTTTATACAATAAGGGGACAAACGAGCACACCGTCCATCTGAGGACACGTGAATGCTGCGACCCATAGACACCTACATCTATCCTTGGTTAGAATCATAATGCAGATACGTTGTCAACCCTGAGACCTGAGATGGAATGGCTCGTTTCTAGTAAAAAGGGAGTCCGGTTTTTACATTGAACATACGAAACTGCAATGCAGCATTAAGCTGCTATTTTACGAAAGTAGTCTATAATAGGGTGGTCCTTCCACGATCGAGTCGATCCATTTGAGCTAGAACCATAACATAGCTGTAGCACGAAACAGTCATTTTACAAGAATACTACTAACGTAATTTGCCTAATGGTGGTTTTAAACGACGACTTTCTGAGTTTGTAATCTGCACACAGAAACTATATATTCAGGCCTCAGTAATAATACAATTATTAATTCAATTAACAAAATAATTGTTGTCATTTTCGATTATTCATTAGTCGAAAGTTTAATACGCTATTCCATATTTTAATAGTGTAGTGAGCTTCTTTTTTTAATTTCCTATAAAAACCTTCATCTGCGAATATTGAACTAAAATGAAGGCGAGGTAAAATGTTAAAACGCTTCTTTTTTCCTACCCGGATCCGAGCGCAAGGTATTAAATGTAATTTGTTAAAATATGACACTGAACCAACTCTAAGCTAATATTAATACTATGCAAACCACACTTATTACTTCACGTATTTTTTGAAAGTTATAAACTGTATTTATGAAAACTGAAATGAAAACTAAATAATTAAAATTAAAAAAATAAATGATGATTTTTTATTTAAAATATTGTCTTGGGGAAGATATTTTTTTCTTAAAATAAACATGAAACTAATCCTGAACCATTGAACTACTTCAAAGGAGAATCATTAAAATTGTTTTAGCAGTTTTCGAGAAGTCGGCGAACATACATACAAACGCGTCAAGTATAGAACATTTTTTGTGTTTTCGAGTTCGGTTAAATATTTCAAGTCTGTAAATTAAACGCTATTTCAAATTAAGTTCACCGAGATTTATCTCTTGGTTTACCATTCCTCTCTTAAATTTTCAAAAATACGTACAATGTTACGTGTTCGATTCAAAGGTCATAGAGAGCGCCATGTTCGATCTCATTAATAAAAAGATGGAAAATAATGATTTAATTCCATGAGGTATTTAAAACGCAGTTGTTTTAAATTAACATATTTGTGTACTAACTTTGCCCGCGAATTATTGTTACGGGTGTATTTTTCGAACATCGAATGTATTTTATGTCATATTTGTATGCACGAATGTAATGGAATTAAAATTCATATTCCACCTACTTTCAGAAGTCTGAGTAATTTGAAAATTTGAACACCCAATAATGCTGATTGATCATTCACATTGATCTTACATAAACAAATGTAATTTAATTTGCCTACAGCTAGTAATCACAGCGTGTTGTTGAAGTATTTTAATGAAACTTTAATATTATCAGAACTTACACACATAAATATTTCTATACAATAGCGTTCAAAATTACAATAGAAAACCTTTGATTTAAAACTTGTCGCACCTTCCTAGTATTTTTGTAGTTTTTATCACTTTTATCATAACCTCCACACACAAAAATACTAAAACTTTCTAAAGATCATTGAAAGCACGTCAATTTAGATTTGATGATACGGAAAATGTTTATGTTACAAATTTACAAAAAAGGCAAACACGTGCTGTTTTAAACAACACGACCTATATTGGAAAAAAATAACATGAAATACGATAACAGGACTCGACATTCTTGTACCGCCGTCACGGCTAGATATTTATCAAGTTAACGTGCTCAGAGGACAGCTCGAGAGCCAACCTTCAGCTATATTATAGTCACAGCTCGAATGCGTTAACTTGAAAAGAACCATGCTTTGACAGGATACCACAGTATTTTTTATATGTCTTAAAATAACGTTACCTTCCCACACAACAGTATTTTTCCTGTAAAATAGAGGCAGTTTACATCCATTTATTTCACAGGAACAAACATCCAAATCCGGAACAATTCTTATTTGTAAGTCATACAAATACTTGATCTGTGCGGTATTCGAACCCACGGCCTTTATCGCCCCAACTCATTGCTAATTTTTTTATAGAATAAGAGTGACCAACGAGCACACAGTCCACCTGATGGTAAGTGGATGCTGTGGCCGAGAGACATCTACATTTAGCCTCGATTAAGTATCAAAACGCAGGTGCGTTGTCACCCCTGAGGACTAAGATGGAATGCCTCTTAACCATTTTTACGTAACCACTTTTAATTCGTAACGGGGCATTCTATAGAGGTAATCGGGACTTGAAAAGCAGCGGAAATTCAAATCTTGATTGAGATAATTGTAGGAGTTTATAAGCCATAGAATCCACTATCATCAGTTGAGCTGTGTGCCCGTTTGTCATCTTAATCGTAAAACACAACGAATCCTGGAATTTGTAAAAAGAATATAAAAAATTACAGCCTTTAAAGTGTGGTCCCTCAGTTCAAAACTAAATTTCGCAAATTATCTTAATTATGAAGTTGTATCATTTTAGTCATTTAGTAAAGAATTTATAAAACTTATTTACTAAATAACAGTCAAAAGTAAGAATTAAAAAATATTTTTTAATTCCTACTTCTAGTAGGAATTAAAAAAATATTTTAATACCTCAATATTATTAGTGTATTTAGACTTTAAGTTTGCAAATTTCATTTATGTATAATATTTATATTAAATTACAAAGCTACATTTTAAAGAAATTTAATATAAATATTATACATAAATGAAAGCCTATGGCGTTAGCGTTAACGGCCATACTCGTGTAAACTATATTACAGCCGTGAACGGCGACAAAGAACTATAATTTATAATCATATTTATTTCAACTTGTTTAAGTAAAATACTTAAACAAGTTGAAATAAATATGGGAAAAGAAGAGAAAACTTTCTAAAAACCACAAACTTGTATGCGTGTATCAATATATAAATATGCTGAGTCCAAAATTTGGAATAATATACCTCCTCCTTTGCAGGAGATCGTAGATACAAATTTATTTAGGAAGAAATGCGTAGTATTACTTGAACAACAGCACTTGGATGCAGGTATGAAGTATTACATATAACCATAAACTCTATTCTTATGATATTGACATTCTTTAACAGTGATGTTGTGTACACGTTAAACGATGTATGTCTTTTATGTGTGTATTGTTATTCAAATACTGATTAATTTTTCTGGTTCCAAGTAATAAAGGTTTAGCAACCAATTTGTAAGGTTGGTTGATATAAGATTATAATTTATTATACAATTAATTTGATGTGACAAAATTAAATAAAGAAGTAAAGTGCAATATTTTATCAATATTATATTTTGTCACATCAAATTAATAGTATAATAAATAAGAATCTTATATCAAAATCTCCAACAAAGTGGGAAGCAAATTTACATTTTGTATTAATAAATCATGCTACATATGTGCTCACTATACGGACAATAATTTCCCTTGGGCCGTGACATAAGCTTTTCCAACCAATTTGTCGTGGTCTCCTATATCAAATACAAATATTATTTTGATAATACAGAATACTAAAAGATAAATCATGAGAGGAATAAGCGCATAAATATTTATGAATACCACTTTATTTTTTTAAGTATGTTACTGAGATTATTGTAGTAGGGTAATAACTTAGTAATATCATGTTTATTTACGTTATTACACACACATTACACACACAAACATGTAAATAGTGAGGAAGTAAGATGTTCAAAATTAATTGCGTAAGGATAACAAAGCGTTGTTATATGAAATTCCTTAAAATATGCATATAATTCTTTACATATGAAGTAAATGCTTTAAATAAAACTTACTGTACTTACTACTATATATACGCTTTCTTGTCTTGAATTCACTACCTATATCCCCTGTTCTGAGATTTATGTCTCAAAAAACTATAGTTACGGAAGTATGGAAACTTGAAAGCATCAAAAGATCTTGTGAGAAATTCGAAAAATCCTTCTTCTTCTTCATTACAAAGGTACCACGGTGCAAAATTTTAGCTTTCTTGGTCCAGGGATTTCGACTGGGCGTATATGAGTAAGTAAGTGATTACATTGAGTGAGTGAATCGGGACTTGTCTTTTAATGAATATTGATGATACGAGTGGACCGAATTTATGCCTGAGGCATTCTCTATCAGTCAAACTTTACGGCATGTACAGATAAGTTGAGAAGTTAATAAAAGACAGAATTTTAAATTAATGAAAATATACATAAAACCAAATAACATATATTTTTAATAGAATAAAGGTAAAAACGAGCACATAGTCCACCTGATGGTAAGTGGATGCTGTGGCCCAGACACATCTACATTTATCCTCGATTAAGAATCAAAACACAGATACGTTGTCACCCCTGAAGGCTAAGATAGAATGCCTCGTTTCATGTAAATAAAGATCTCTGGATCTCTACACTCACCACACAAAACACAGCAGTATTAAGCTGCTATTTTTTATAGGACAGGGTGACAAACAGGCACACAGTCCACCTGATGGTAAGTGGTTGCTGCAGTCCAAAGACATCTAAATATATCCTATAGATATAGATATAGATACGTTGTCACCCGTGAGGACTAAGATGAAATGCCTCGTTTCCAGTAAAAAGGGTGTCCGGTTCTCTACACTCACCATAGGAAACACAACAGTATTGAGCCACTATTTTACGCTGGTATTCTGTAAGAGCGTGGTCCTTCCCCGGTCGAGCCTACATATTCGTGTTACAACTATACTACTAATATAACTTCAGCATGGCTCTACCACGTACAGAAATTTTACGCTGGTACTCTGTAAGAGCGTGGTCCTTCCCGGTCGAGCCAACCGATTCATGCTACAACCATAATATAGCTGCAGCGTGGCTTTACCACGTATACAAAAATGTATCTGTAGTAATAATGTACACGAGAGGAGCCTGTACGGAACTGCCTCATGATAACCTCACGCTCACGTTGGTTCATGTCGCCGTGCATGGACAATATAGTAAATTCGCGTTGATGGATAGACTCTGTGAGCCAGTGTTGTGGCGGGTGTTGCAAAAGATGACAATCTGAGCAATTGACAGAGGGTCATACAAGTCACAAATAGTTTCCAATTTCCAATTTTCCAGCTCAATAGATATATAGAATTGTTAAATACCTTGCAGTGTTAGCTCTTGCTTTTGCACAAGAATGCGAACAAGATCCCTCACAAATAGTCTAGAGACTTCTAAAACGTCAACAGGCATAGTGTCAGAGAGTAAAATAACTAGAACATCGGCTAATAATATTTTAAATACATCATAAAATATCATAGAAGGCCAAATTGGCTTCTAAAAAGGTTGGCGTGCTCAGCAGAGCGGGACAATATTTCATGCCGGCACACCACCTGCAACTTTACAAGACGCAGGTTCGGCCGCACATGGAATACTGTTCCCATCTCTGGGCTGGAGCTCTCCAGTACCAGCTCCTTCCACTTGACCGCATCCAGCGCAGAGCGGCTCGAATCGTCGACGACCGAGTGCTTTCCGATCGGCTCGATTCACTGGTGTTGCGAGTATTATCGTCTATCACGTGGAGTGCTCCGAGGAATTCTTCGGATTAATCCCAGCCGCCAAATTTCGTGAACGCACTACGCGGCAAACGTCCCGATACCATCAAAACCATATGGATGCTTGGTGGTCCACCACTGTACGTTTCAGAAGGCGTTTTCTTCTACGTACGACCTCTCTGTGGAATAGTTTACCACTGGCGATTTTCCCGGACCGATACGATCTGGGAACCTTCAAGAAAAGAGCTTACTCCTTTCTAAAGGGCCGGCAATGCACCTGCAATTCCCCTGGTGTTGCGGTTGATCATGGGCGGCGGTAGTCACTTAACATCAGGTGAGCCGCACGCTCGTTTGCCCCCTCTTCTATAATCATTAATTTATATTAATATATTCCCATGCATAAACTTTTATATTAAAATTTGAAGATGGTGATGAGTTCTCAATTGTATTAAATTTATTGTCTTAGGTATGAAAATGATGGCTACTGGATTGTTATAACTGTCTCGTTGATTGTTTTTTTTTTGGTTTTTGATTTTTACGATGAAATCCTATACTATTTAACGAGCAATTCTTGTATATATATATATATATATATATATATATATATATATATATATATATATATATATATATATATATATATATATATATATAATCGGGATCTCGGAAACGGCTCCAACGATTTTCATAAAATTTTGTGTCCATGGAGTTTCGGGGATAATAAATCGATCTAGCTGGGATTTATTTTTAGAAAATGTCTTTTTGTCCGTGTTTTTAGGCAATGAAAAACTGCTACAATATCGTTAGAATAAGAAGGTAAATTTTGACGAATTGTCAGTGGTTATAAATAGCTTAATTGGTATAATGGTCGGTCACTGATTCGTAGAACCCCGGTTCGAGCCCAGACTGACCGACCGACTTTTTTTATGTTCCTTTCTTTTTTTAGAAAATCTATTTTTTCGAGCCCTTTTCTTAGTATTTTTTAAAAACACGAAAATTTAAATTAAAATAATTGCATTCATGATTTTTTATTCAAATAACCAGTTCCGTTTTTTCTGTTATGTCGCTAAGATCAAAAAATATTATTTATATTTCATCAGTATGTAATTTGTATCTAAATATAATTTCCAAAATACACGAATTAAAAAAAATCGAGCGAAAAATACCGAGCAAAGCTCGGTCAACCAGGTACTTAACCATCATATATATACTTCCTTTTCACCATTATATTCAAGAGCTATAAAAGGCGTAAAGGATCGCTAATTCGTGAAATGCTGAAGTCGAATTGAAAAGTGCATCAGTCATAATTTTTTGAAAATCCATGAAAACTAAATGACGTTTTGAACGCTGTCCACAAATTGCTGCAGCAAATTATAATAACTAAATCACTAGTTTCAATAGCGTGTTATCACCCTACAACTTTGTGCTCGATTTATATATTATATATAATTTCTTAGCGTCTTGGAGCAACCCCTGAGACATCCCAAGCGCACATTAACGTACTCTCGCAGATATTACTTGGAAAGTGTTTTCGTATTTTTAATATTGTTATTCACTTATTCTACAATTTTATGTTAAATTTTATAATATATTCTTTAGTGACGTAAAGACAAGGTCTTACTTAATGTAAATGTATTAAGGAACTTTTGAAACCTATTATTTTACACATTCGCTGTGAGTACTCTTAACCGACGTGCATGTACGAGTATGCGTATGTTGTGTCAGGATTATGCCAAATGGAAGTCTCTGCCTACCCCTCTGTCTGATAGGTGTATGTTTAAGTCATATACACGTAACATTTCCTGAATCGGTTCGACATTATATACGCTTTCAAATGGGCTTGCATTATTTACAAATATTTTTTAAAGTTGGCTAATTATTTATACATACGTATTACCATAAAACCTCCAATTTTTCGCTATTAAACCATAATACCGGTGAGGTTGATCATTAACCGGAATCATTTCTTTGCCCTCGCCGAGCCCGAGGTATTGGAAGTAATTTGTTTAAATTGGACATTGCCCACAACCGTCGTTAGCATTATGCAAAGTACATTATTTGCATAGAACACAGAAATTATTTAATTTGCCTGCTGTTTTATTTTATTTTCGTAAAACGACATTTCGTAGCTTTATCATGTATGAAGCAAGAATGGGTTCGTAGAGGGATAAAGAACATTTTTAATAATAATTAGTGTTTTACAATTGTGTGGAAAACAATATTTAGGTTAGTTACGATTATTTTTTACCTGACCGTAATGAAATTATGATGATGACTAATAAAAGAAACAAATACTTGTCAAAAATGATAATTACAAGCTATTATGGCACCGACTTGATTCTTAATTTTAAGAAGAGCATATTTTTATATAGTTTATTATTTGTATTTTGCCTAAGAAATAATGACAAAATTTTAGTAATATATGTAAAGTGCGTAATTAAGGGTTTTTTGACAACTCGGACACATATTTTCAAGTTAGTATGGAAATTTGAAAAATGGGGGAGTAACTTTGCCACTAGCGTAAATTTTGATAATTGCAACACAAAGGAGCGAATTATAACTTTAAGTGTTGTTTTTTATAATATGTGGTCAAATTACCTTCATTCTTGAAGACAAATGATATTGTTTTCATTAAAAACGTTTGATCATTGTTGATCGAAGTTAAAAACCCTTAATATCATATTTAACATTGGATGTTGAAGTCCTTCAAAAATAAACCGTAAAACCTGGCAATAAAATTGCCAGGTTTTACGGTTCCGCCCTAAATTTTATTTATGAACGACTCATGCTTGAAAGTAAAGACGAACAACGAGAAGAAACTCGCATTTCAAGAAAATAAAACTTTTTTCGGGGAGTTAAAAAATTCGCTAATAATTGGAGCAAAGTAACGGAATTTCCTCTGCATTATTTCCTCGCGAATAAGATGCAACCTGTTCTAGGCAGTGAGACGATTATAGGCTATTATTCTAGACACCCACAATATGTGGGTGATTTAAGTAAATCTTTACTACAATTTTAACATTCCCGTATTCAGCTATGAATTTTGTCAGGAGACAAATAAAAAAGTTTTTATTTGATTCTTGATAAATAATTTTTTTACTCGAAAATAACGATATTTAATACTTATATTTAAACGTAAAGGATAGAGTCTTTTACATTGGAGTAAAATAATATACAGCTTATGGGGATATTTTTTTCTATGTTACTTTTTTACTGGAAACGAGGCATTCCATTTTAATCATCTGGTGGTGACAACGTATCGGCATTTTTACTTTTAATCTAGAATAGATGTGGTATCCTCTTGCGTACCTGGTGGTAAGTCTTCACCACTATTGTGTGCTCTTTTGTTACGGTCTTGTGTGTTTCTATTCCTACTCCAGTATGAATCAAGTTCTAAATCAGTCAAATTTTACTCGAGCTTATTTAAATTTCGAACTCTCAAAACCGTAGGCACAATCAAATGGTGGCTTGGATTGGAATTATCTTCAACTCTCCGCTATTTGATAGAGCTCGTAAATGCATGCGACAGAAACGTTTGTTCTTATTTAGTTTGTCTTTTTATCTAATGAAATATTTAAAAGTACATCTTTAATTTGCTAAAAATGATCTACGGATAAAAAAATATTCGGATTTGCCTAAATTTGATCATAACTCAATTAGAATTGGTTCTAGAGTAAACTTTTAATATCAGTTAAGACAAAACATTATTTTGAATCGAAAACCGAATCGATTTCAGACACAATTTCGAGAGTAAGCCCTCAGTTTAAAGTACTCTTATAACCAGATCTGACGAAAAAACTTGACTTTTTGTAATAAACACGTACGTCAAAAAGTTGACAGGTGGCAATCTACGGCAAAGTCGAGACTCTTTTCTTAGTAATTGTGCCTCCTTAGTAACATCGTCCTATTTTATTAATTATATGATTCCAAAAGTTTTACGGGCACAATACTGACACGTTTGTACATAAAAACAATTTGTGAGGAGTCGTGGCGGAGTTAGACAACCCATCATGCAATTGCGTAAGGTATCTTAGAAGATTACCATGAGAACGCCTTTTAATTTACGATAGATGGCGTTACAGACGTAAAATATCCAGCCGACGATAAGAAGTAGTATCAAAGATACGAAATATCTGAACCGTGATTGTGACATATGAATTATCTGATCACTATGTGATATCTGACCGCTTATGCGACTGATAAATGTGGTGATTAAAAGAAATTTTTGCTACAACCATGTCCAGCCGTGGACCCTCACGAGCTGATAAATAAAATAAGATATTTGTTAACAGACTTTTGTTTAGATATTTGTATATATAGAGTAACACGGGTCGCCAGCAGATCGGAGGGATATAGCCAAACGCAGGCGTTCCCTTCTGTCAAAGTATATGGTCAAGCGGTCCTATGCTTACAATAAAGCTAGTTGCAGCCGCACCGCTTACTAGACTAAATTTATTTGCGCGGCTGAATCGAAGTCCTACAAAAGTAACTAATTGTTCAGTTTTTTGATGTAAAAAGAGATCTGCCACGTCAAATTTAAAAAAAAATGGCATTAACTTTCATATAATAAGTAATTTTGATCACATTATTGCTATTTACTTTTTTAGAAACTTAAAAATTGCAATAACAATGGTGATATTGTTTTGGATTTATTCGCCAATACAAGCCCCTCACCCTCACACAATGTGGAAATCGATTGAGTAACTGATCCGAGTTGTCACTTAAGCCAAGTGGTACTGTTATTATGTATCTGTATGTGTGTGTAAAATTATTAGTTTTAATTGTTGTGTAAGTGTTAGTAGTGGCCGACGATTGTTTTTGTATGCGCAGATTTCCTCCCACAATAATGACATAGAGTTCTATATCGGAGAAAATTGCCATGGCTACTCCTCTCCGGTTCGCAGGTTAACCATTCTGCTCTATGGTTTTATATAAAAATAAGAAGCAGATAAGATGAAGGTGGTGGTTTTTTTTTTAAAGAAGGAAAGAAACGACATGTAAATAAGACCATAGGAGGTGTTACATAATTGAAAATGTGGATGACTTTGTATATTAATATGTAAGTTTATTAACGAAGATAGACGTGAGAAAGATATAAAATGAAAAGTGAATAAGATGCAAATAGTGAATGATTCAGAATTTGTCAGAAAGCATGCATGGCAATTTGCAATACTGTGCTAGTCCTTACTTTAAGGTTAGTGAAAGTTGTGCGTGGCAGAAGAAGCATGAGAGTAAAATCAATGCTGTAGTAATGAAGTCAGTCAAGTAAGGTAGTT